>JAHDVE020008046.1:0-17091 GCA_022606495.2 Halesus radiatus | reverse complement strand
CGTAAGAATTATAAAGTATTTACACCAATATTAGGATCAATTGAGAATTGCACGAAAATATGCGTTAATCGATTATTCACATGTTAGATCAGAAAAAAAACATGTTACCATCGGAAAATGCACTAAAAAAAATATATTGCATATAAAGATCACCAAGGGCTAAGAGAATTTATAAAATTGAAGAAAGCGAATATTCTGTAAATAAATTTCAATAGGAACATAATGGCTATATTTACGAGATATCCAAGGTCATAGAAGACAAAAAGATTAGCAATAGATAATATTTTCAGAAAGAAATACATGAATCTGAATTTTTCTATTTTAGAACAAAGAACAGAAGAACGCTCTAGAGGATTTAACTGAATACGATCCTGGCTAATGTGATGGAGTAGTGCGACAACTGGGGCGTTTCCGTTTCACCCGAATGTTTACATTGGATATTTACATTCGAAATTAGTGTTATTTACATATGGATTTAAGAGTTGATAGAGGACATAATTTAATGTAGATGTGAAAGGTAGTTGGGACCTTTTGTTATTAATCGGGCTATAAAAAGGAATTTTAGGGGATAATTGGGGCGGTTCGCGAGAAATTATACGACGGAAAAGTTTATCACGTACGGGTGAGTATTGAAGTAATTAAGAGTGGTTTAGACATCAAAAATTTCATCTTGATTTGAGTCTTACAGTTAAATAAAGTGTTTTGTATTAGAGTTGAGAATAGTATATTTGATTTAATTTTCTCAAAACGATTTCAGTCGTTTTAAGTGAAGTGTAATAATAAATAAAAGTGATTAAAATGGATAATAAATAAAGTGTTTTGTGTTCAAGTTAGTAATAATATATTAAAATAAATTCTCTTAAAGAGATGCTGATCTAATTCAATAATATTTTAGTAAATTCTGAAATTTTCTAAAATTAATAATTTAATAATACTTAAATTAGTTTAACACGTTCATTGCTAACTAAAATTCGTACATATTAATGCCATGCTGAGAACATTTGACTGAAAGGTCGAGCGAACTAAAGGAGTGTTTACATGACCATAATATTGTATAGACATCATAATTTACTGTTTTTTTTTCAGAAAGAAAACGAGAAAGGAATGTGTAATGTTTTATTTATTATGGCGAACTAAAGGAGTATTTACATGCGGAAAAATTTCGTATAGACGTAAACGTAAACGCTGCTTTATGCACGACAATGACAAAACGCTTCTAACGACCGCTATGAATGACGGATCTATTCAAACTGCCGAACAGTGACAGTGCCTAGCGCTGAGGCTAGAAACGACTCAAAACCACATGGCTGCGTCTGTTTTAGACCGGAAATGGAACAGACTGCACAACGTGCGAGGCGCGTTGCGCACATGCCGGTCAAATTACTGTCAACGCATGACGCGCGGTGTCAGCAATGAACGTGTTAAAGACTTTAAAAGTTGCTTCAGTGAATTAATCGAAATTAATAATAGTTTATTTATTAAAATTTTCTCAAAGAGTTGCTGATCTAAATAGTTTAATAAATTTTGAAATTTTCTAAAATTAATAATACTTAAATCTGTTTAAAAATCTTAAAAATTACTTCAATGAATTAATTGAAATTGTGCTGCAATGGAATTACAATGGTTAAATGAAATGTGATTTAATTCATATTTTGTGTTGAACTAAATTCATTAAGAGTTTTATGAAAAAAATTAATAATATTTTGCGTGATTAAATTTTCTTAAAGAATTGTCGATCTGAAATTTAAAAATAATATAATGAATTTACAAACAGTGAAGTGCTCGACGTTTAAAAATTTAGTGGAAATCTAAAAACACGTCTGAGTTCACGTCATTAAAAGTTTCATATAATTCAGTCTTAATAACTAGAGGGGGATTAATTTCGTTTTAAAAATAATAAAGTTCTAAAATATTACCAAGCGTTCGGTTTACGGATTTAATTAATAGTTTGTAGAGAGATTTAAGCAATTATATTACATGAGTGCAATAGTAATAATATTTTTAAAGTCGAGAAAAATTAATAACTAAAATAGGTAAACTAAATCTAATAATTTTTAACTTTAAATCAAGTCGAGTTCGGTAGACTTAGCAAAGACTTAATAAATTTATTAATATCTTCAAATTAAAAATCAGTTAAGAACTAGTTTTAGACAAAATATTTATAACGAAAAATATTCATATTCAAATAATTCGGTTGAGATAGGATTGATAAAATCGAATTTATTCCGAACATCAAAGTGAATAGAATAGAAAAATAAAACAACAAAAATAAATATTATTTAATAATATTCGGATTGAGGGGTCAATAAGTTTTAAAATTTGTACAAATCGGTAGATCACGATTTGAAATTAGGAAAGACTAGATTGCTATTAGGTAGATATTCTTACATTAGTTTAAACATACCAGGCAGGGAAGTTCAATGATTTCCGAATTTCATGATAATGTGTAGACCCGTTTTGGAAAAATTATGAAATTTTTCGGAGTTCGGGTGAGTCAACCAATATTCTAAGTTTTCTGATTCCTCAGGAAGCGGTCGGATGGAGACAAATTCTATTTCTAATTATGTATAAATACGTATATTATGTATATTTATATCTAATGTTTAATATATCGGTCAATACTTTATGACCGTTATTTATTTATGAATATGTATATGCAATGTTTAATATATATATATAAAACCATTTATTATATTTACGTATACTTTCTATAAACACAATTTATTATATTAATGTATAATTTTTCTCTAACATCTAAAATCAAAATTAACGTTACTAATTATTAATATTCCAAATGATTTTTTTTATTAATTCAAAGGTCGTTATCATTCTAAATAAACCGATAAAAACCAAATTTGTCACGGTTCCCGACGAGGGTCGCTGACACCGAAAGTAAACAGTTGCATATCTCAATGACCTACATCCTTGACTGTATTAAACTGGGTCAACATTCCAAATCACCCCCTTTTATCGAAATATGCAGATACGTATAAGTATGTATATATATTCGAATTTCAGTACATCTTACAAAAGAAAAGGTACTTTTACAAATGTCGACATTTAATTGAAAAATAACTATCATCTTTTGAGATGAACTACCATTTTTTTGAAATCACGTACTTGTAGTTTGCGTACATAAATATTTTTATAGCGCCGTTTTCATGGGAAAATTCAATTAAAAGGCGCTCCACATCCTTCGAACATATTGATGAGTTCAAAAGAACAAACAAAACCAACAATAATAAAAATATCGAAATAAGCATAATCATTTGTCCCGCTAAATACGGGTTTGTAAAATTATATTATAATGTGTTTTTGGAAAAATTGTTTTTTTTTCATTACATGGAGAAATATTTGTGTGTGTATTTTTTTTACCAAAATTTGAAAATATTAACCTTTAGAATTTACTAGGTACGAATTAATGGGGTTCTACTGTATATAATGCTTTTCAACCATATTAGTTCAAATTCATATTACTTTAATGCTTGTTATTTTCCAGACATGTCTGTCACAAGTGGCACTACAAGATCACAAAGGCCATGGTGGTGTGTTTGGACTCCCGAGACTACGTGCAGATCCGCAACTCTCTCATAGTCCTCATCAGGATCCTGCCCCACTTCCCTGTGCTGGCCAAACTCAGTCAGATCATCGAGAGGAAGGTTGAAAAGGTACGCATTACACAACTTGTCACTATAAACAACTCTGTTTTTCTCATCGTTCCATGTTGTGACAGAAGCTGTTACTTTTATATTGATAAACAAAACATATTTTATCTATTGCTTATCTATATGTATTATTATATAGTTATGCATAGAATTTATAAATCGTTATTTAAAAATGAATAAAAATCATCTCATCAAAAACCTTGTTATGTTGGTACCATTACATTTGGAACATCTGACGCCATGTTCGCATTCTGTTTTTGGATTAGTATGGACATTTTTATTTTTCGATGTTGTTTTGTATTTTAAATATGTATCAACAATTCCCCAGGTGCGCGAGGAGGAGAAGAACCAGCGCCAGGACCTATACATCCTGGCCACCAGCTACAGCGGGCAGCTACGTGCCCGGGCGTCCAGTATGATGCGCGAGGCCGATTTCCACCATGTGGTCTCCGAAGGCGGGGCACCCCCGCCCACCACGCTCGTCTCGCTGGCTAACGGAGCAGGTTCTCCCCTTTATATTATTATTCTGAGATTGCAATGCTGATGTGAATTTTATATTTCGTGTCACTGCAAAACGATCTTTAAAAGTTTTTTAAAAGACCAGAAATAAAATTTTTACATGGAAAAATCTTTCTATTATGCGAGTTTTCAATAGAAGGTTTCAAAAATACCAAAAAAACATAAATCTTAACCCATGTTATGTGAATCAACAAGTGCTGCAAATGTGTGCAGGCATTTAACTTATTTATTGAAATTAGAGATTACATTCTTATTTATGATTGATTCAGAGATCTGACCAATGAACTGAAACATCCTTATTAGCTAATAGAAATGATATTCATACTAGACGGGTTGTAGGTTAGAAATAAAAAAAAACTTTTGTGATAATCTTATTATTACAAATTTTTTTGCTGTTAAAATTTTAACAACAGTGTGAAAAGGCTTATCAGCTTTCTTAAAGTTAATTGAAATGTAAATATAACAGATCTCAGGATAGTTACATATCTCAATGAACTTTATTAATTTGCCGCTGGTGACTGTTTTCAGACAAAGAAACAAAGAAGGATTCCAGCACTAAGGAAAGGAAGTCAAACAGTAAGATTGAGGAAACTTCCGGTAGGGAGTCCAAGAGAGATGCCAGCCAACCGTAAGTCAAATAAATTCCTTAACAAAAAGAATAAATTTCTATAGCTCAGTTTTGTGAAGGTTCACCTCAAGTGCGCAATATATTATATCTATAAATAATACTTCACCATAGAGAAAAGAAATTGTCATTGTTGCAGTTAATTAACTACCTGTGTCAATATAATATTATTTATGTATTCAGGTCCCGCAGCAGTGGGGGGGGAAGTACGGACAGAAGGACTGGAGCTGCAGCAACGGCAGCGGGGACAGAGTGGGAGGAGAGGAGGACTGCGGCCAAGGGAGTAGCAGAGGCACGCGGAGGAGGAGGGAGTGGAAGGGGGGAAGAGGAGCGTCGCGCTGTCAAGGATCGCACACCCACCGAGAGGACTTCTTACAGGGTATGTTGTTTTCATTTGTTGATTCCTATTCGACATTCTCTACTTTCTATATTTCTGCACAATCATTAGAAAGACATACGGTCGCTGCCACGTCTGGGTGATGTTGATTGACCTTACAAAAATGGCTTTAAAGCTGCGGCAATCGCAAATGAAGACAAAGTAGAATTGATTCCATTTTGTGTATTTTGTCGTCTGTTTTCATGATTCTTAAATAAAAATCAATGTTGCTTTTAAACATGGCTCATTGTGCCTTTATTTCAAATATTGCATTCTGAGTCCTCTTTTTTATCATTAGCTAATTGTGCAGTTACAAGTGACACATTCTATCTCCTTTTCTATTATGGTCAGATATAAACGGCTTTAGGAAGAGAGAACACCAAGCTTTATCTTTACATTTAAAAGTTTACCATATATGCTCCTGGATAATTAGAAATAATTCAATAGCATAATATTTAGCACTGGAAAAATATTGATCAAAGTTTATTTATTTATTTGCGCCCATTGCAAGCTTTTACATGTAAATTTACAAATAATAAAAGTCAGATGTTGTTATTTTATACAACCATTTAAGAAACACAATAACTGACATACAAATGAAATTACATACAGTGAAACCCGTATTTTACGTCCCCGGATTTAACGTTTTCCCGCCAATTACCTGTTATTATTTCAGTCCCAATGTATTTTAGTACATTTATTACCCGATTTTTACGTTTTTTTCCCCGCAATTTACGTCGAAAATATTCAAAATGTGTGATTTACGCGCGCTTGACAATAATTCGGCGCAGAACACACATGTTTATCTGTCGTGCCGTGATTGGTCGGCCGTACAGCGCTAAAAAGCCGTGATTGGCCGCCCACTTTCAATTTTAGCTATCTGTGCCGTGATTGGACGCGCACATGACAATGCGCCGGCGCAGTTGTCACATTTTTATATTTTATTGGATCATATTATAGTACCAGTACCTGAAGAAGTGTCATCTGATGAAGAAGAGATAGTGATCCCAACAAAAGAAGAAGCAACCAAGTACATTGAGGGTCTTAAAACCTATTTTTCAAGCATTGGTGGCGTTCAAAACGAAACTTTTAAATGTATATATACAATTGAAAAAGAATTAGAGAAAAAAAATTAAACAAACTAATCTACATGATTTTTTTAATAATATATGAAATATTTTTTCAATACAAAAAAATTCAACAAATATGATTTTTTAATAAAAAAAATTAAATGTTTTTTTTCAATACTCAACTAATCTACCTACATTGATTATTTTTTTTATATAAATAAAATATGTATTGTTTTTTCAACCAAAAAAATTAACAAAGATTATTTTTGTTTTTTTTTTAAGTTGTTTTTTTCATTTCCCCCGATTTACATTTTCCCTCCATTTAAGTTTTTTTTTTCAGTCCCTTGAAAAACGTAAAATAGGGGTTTTACTGTATTTTAACTGCAATTAATGATATGAAATTTAAAACTACAGTATGTTGGTATGATGAGCTAGATAGGTCTTGGCCCTTGGGACTTAGTGAAGGAGTCAATGTGGCCCTTAGGCTAAAAAGTTTGGAGACCCCTGAATTAGACCATAGAATAGATAAGGTGGGAACCCAGCATAAGCGATTTCAAAAACTTTATCTATGTACGATCACGGTAATAGCGAGTGCACGGCTATAATGAGCAATTACCCAATGATATTTTGGTTCAGTCTTACTTGCATACAATCGAATGTTATAACGAGAACGCTTCACTGATGTACGCACAAATAATTTTGTCAACACGGTTTCCTGAATACGCACATAGATCGTTGGGTCATTTTTATGGCACTAATTGTGTAAGATTGTCGGCAATATGAAACATCCTACCTACTTTGTAAAAATCTGCGACAATTATTGAGCTTTGCAATTGTTCCCTTTTTACATATTTTTTGTATTACTACTCACAGTCAATTTTGTTTTAAAAACCAATATGAGTACCCACCCTTCACGGGGCAAGCTTATGACAGTGATACACAACCTTTTTTGCGGAGGGACCGCTTTACCTAGTTATCGAACGAAGCTCGCAACCTACAAGTGGATTTTTTTAGTTGGTAATGAAAATCATATTTTCACATTTGGGGATTTTTTTATTTTCGTGTGGTGCAAACCGATTCTTCAAAAAATTATTCAATTTAGAACATGCAGTATGACAAGTACAAAACTTAATAAATAAAAATTCTCAGTCTTTTCAAGAATTACCACAAACATTTTGATTTTTCTCTATAGTCAAGTGAGCCGTACGAAATTGTCATGCGAGCTGTACAAATTACCCTTTAGGTGATTTTTCACAAAAATGGCACTATGGAAATCATCCAATTATTATTACTATCATCACTGGTTTGCAGTGGCAGCTCGTGACTTTTGAGTGAGCTAGAGTGCTAAGATTTTAAAATACGACGTTATTGTTTTGTTGAAGCCGCAAATGATTTTTTTTTTTCAAAATTTCTTTTTTTTGTGTGGAGATTTAGATGGTAGGTAGGGCACTGCCCTACCTACCATCTAAATAAAAATCATTTTCGGCTTCAACAACATCAATAACGTCATATTTTTCAATCTTAGCACTCTAGCTCTCTCAAAAGTCACGAGCCGCCACTGCTGGTTTGTGATAAGTGAAGTTTTACAACATGAAGATAATTATGATGGACAATTTAGTGATATTTTTCTTGGAAGCCTCGAACCAGGTGATCAGATTTATAATGAGGATTTCGAGGGGGAAAGCATGGAAGCGAAATCTTTAAAAGAATCATTGATTATAAATTTTACCAATAAAAGTGTATATTTTAAAAATATTTTTATTTATTAAGTAATACTTGCATCTTGAAACTATATTATGGATTGGTGAATATATTGATAGTATAAGTAGGTAGATAATAATAATAATAATTGGATTTCGGACATTAATAACCCTATATTTAATACAAATAGACTAGATCACAATTACAATACTCGTCTCAGTTTTAATGAAGGATTATTCCTGAGCATAAAAACAAATATGGACAAAGAACTTTAGAACACATGATTCCTAGTTGTATAAATATGTTACCCGCTGAAATAAAAAAAACTGTATTAAAACTAAACCATTAATAAACACTTTGAAAACTTGGCTAGCTGAAAGAAGCTATTTGTATTAGAAATAAGGAAATATTATTTTATTTATGATTTATTGCTTTCGTTTATGTTTTTATTTCATTCATTTTTCAAATATATTTTTGCAGAAATATTTTCGAATAATATTCTTTATAAATATTTATGTTTTAAGCTTGTTACATATGGTTTTTATGTTTTTATTTTTTATATTATGTAACCTTGTCTGTAAGTTTTATGTTTTAAATAACAAGCACCTGTTAGACAAACTACAAAAAGTAGTTTATCGGGACTTTTTGAATTGTATTTTTTTCTGTTGTAAAATTAAATAAAAAAAGAAAAAAAAAAATAAATATAGCACCGTTTTCGTGAAAAATCACCTCAAGGACACTGTAGAAATATTACTTCCTATTCTTTATTTACAATTATGTACAGACAGATACAGAAAAACATACTTACCTCGCAGGTCGTTTCAGATGAACACAGTTTTATTAGAAAATTTAAGCATGGAGATGATATTTTTACAGTTGCTTTTTTATCCTCCTTTTCTATTGATGTTACATTTATTTATTAGAAGATTGGTGGCACAAGAAGAGTTGGTATTTATTTGAAATATTAATATTTTTAGGAGAATATTTATAAAATAACCTTAAAAAGCGTAAGAAGTTTTTAATAGATATTAACCTTTTTTATTTTTACACATTTAGTGATTTACAGTGTTGTGGGCTGTGGACAAATTTGCGACCCGATGCGTGATTTTTAAAAAATTTATTCTATAAGTCACTTAAGGTAAGCACTAACCGGCTAGCCTAGCTAGGCAATTTACATGTGCATACGATTTAATAAACCTATTTCTGATGAACGAGTAAGAGCTATAAGGAGCAGATTTGATCGGTTCCCTTGTGTATAATCAACTTTGAGTGTATGTATTTTATAGAACCTGTTTTACAAATGTGTCCTTAACATTCTTCTTTTGTATGATTGTTAGGACGAGGCCAGGTACCTGGAAGCAGTCAGCCCCCCTGGGGCCGGGGGAGGGGCAGTGGACCGGGCGGGTGTGGGTGAGGAGATGTCTTCCCTCTCCAGCACCAACAGCAATGGGTCACACCGCGCTACTCACTCTCTAGACTCGCAAGAGAGAGGTAACAATAATCATCCATTTACACCTTTTTTTAGTAATATTTTCTACTCAAAAGTCAATTAATCTTATTTCATTTGTTGGTTATGTCATTGTCACTGCTGACCCTTCGTTACCTCCGGGCTGTTCATTAGCTCAAAAGGTCTATCATCTGTCCAATTTATGTACTGATTTCATGCCGAAAGCTCGCATTCCATTTTGATCTCGCCGTGGTCTTCCACAGAGATACCTGTGCAGGAGCTGTGGCTGTGTGACTTGCTGCTCCCCGACCAGCCTTACTCGCTCGTTAACAAACCTACAACTAACAAATCAGTCACTAAAGGAATGCTTAGCCGTACAGATATAATGTTTCATTTATAGAGAATTAGGTACTTCTATCATTGACTGATACTGACCTTAACAGATGGTAGAACAGTGGGGTGAGGTAGTTAATGGAATTTATTACTTAAAAGATTCACGGTTTGTTTCTCCCTTTGCAGAGATGAAACGTCGGAAGTTGGATGAGAGTTCGTCGCTGAAGGTTAGTATACCCCGGGCTGGTGAGAGCTTCCGGCACTTGGTACGGAGATTGGGCTGAGATCAACCAACCAACCCAAACAAGTACCTTTCTTCCTCAAACAGTGACATAACCCCCGCCCTTCGCTGGACCGGCAGTGAAGCCACCGGGCTGCAAAGTTAAAGAGACATTATAACATCTAGATGTATAAATAAAGTGCTATTTGATGTCTTGAAGAAAGAACCTGAAGACGGAAGACCCCAATTGATGGCGTGATGAGAGAAGATTGTTGGTGTTTTGCTTTTGGGAAGCTCTGGTGATTTAGTCAATTTGCAAACAGAAACCAAATATTGTGAAGAGGCAGAACAAGAAGAACAAAATGTAACTGAAGAACATTGTTTTTTAATAAAAAGGCATACATTTTTAAAATGTTAAAAAAAGTGATAAGAAAAGATATAACAGGTGACCAATGAGTGACATTTATATAGAAAGATATTTAATACAAATGGAAGAATCCCAGAGACAATGTGATAGGTGACCTAACCTACAAAGTGATTGAAAAGAACATTAACTTAATGAGACAAACATGCCCACTACTTTGATTCATGGAGACTATAGAGAAGATCATAAAGCTGTTGAGGCGACCGAAGATGGAGAATATTACATACGTATGGCGTGTCCAAAACGATGAAATCGGACAAAATCGAAAAAAAATTGTGATTGCTTCACAGATGTTAGGACACAAGGCTACTAAGGTAACAAATTCAAACAATAAAATCACAATGTTAAACAAAAAATTCAAAGAAGGAAATAATAAGACACTAAAGCTGCAAAAACATTTAAAAAAAAAGTATAGATGATGTTACCAAAACTACAATGACATTTAAAAATCTGGAAAAGTCGAGGGCAATTAAGGTACAAAGATAATGAAAAAGGCAGAATATTGTTGAAAAACGACAACAAGTCTACAAACATAATTAAAAGCTTGGACAACATGATGCAAAGATATTTAAATAGATGAAATGGTTGTTGATAATAGAAGACCACAAATACATTTAAGAAGGCAGAAAAGTTGATGATAATAGAAGACTACAAATACATTTAAGAAGGCAGAAAAGTTGATGATAATAGAAGACTACTAATACATTTAAGAAGGCAGAAAAGTTGATGATAATAGAAGACTACTAATACATTTAAGAAGGCAGAAAAGTTGATGATAATAGAAGACTACAAATACATTTAAGAAGGCAGAAAAGTTGATGATAATAGAAGACTACTAATACATTTAAGAAGGCAGAAAAGTTGATGATAATAGAAGACTACTAATACATTTAAGAAGGCAGAAAAGTTGATGATAATAGAAGACTACTAATACATTTAAGAAGGCAGAAAAGTTGATGATAATAGAAGACTACAAATACATTTAAGAAGGCAGAAAAGTTTGTGATGATGATTAGATTACAAAAATGATGAAAAGTTGATAACAATAAAACTACAAGGATATTTAAAGGGATAGAAAAGTTGATGACAAGAAAGCTACAGATAAGAGATTTAAAACGGCAGACTATAATGACAACTATGCTACAAAGATAATTTATAAGACGGAAGACTTGAACTATGTCTACAAAAATGATTATGAAGGCAGAAAAGATGGTGACAATAATTTATAAGATCAGAATTTCTTGGAATGGCTATAAGGATTGATGCAGAGATTTCCCAAAAACCATTACGATATCCCTACACACATAACTCATGTTTTTTGAAATAGGCGCACACACTACGTGTAAATCCAAAAGCCATGATTATATAAAAATGTAACTCGTAAAAGAAAATGGCGCCCGTGATCACAAAATACGGCAAAGGAGTCCCTCAGACAAATAATAATCTACCTATAAAAACACAAAGCCACTAAACATTATAGAAGGATAAATGGCAGAAAGAACACCATGGATTGATCTAGACAAAAAAAATACTACAGTAATGGTTGTACAAAGAAGGAGAGCACATAAAAGTGGAAGATTTGTGCTAAAAGATGATGACCCATTTTCAGAGAATATTTCCATACTGTATGACAAACTGAAGATGTTTTTTTTATAGAAGAGAAACCCTGTTTTACAAATGATATGGAATTAACTGGACCAGCAGACAGCTATGAATTTAAAAAATGAATGTTTTAAGACCATAAGAAGATCACGAAAACTTCAATCTACAAGTAATTACTTCACTAACCAATAAATAATAATTGAATTAAATCAGTATTCTGTCATCTTTAAAATATTTTCCTATAAATACAATAATAATTTTATTTGAAATTCAAGCAAAAATCAAATCCGTCTAAAAACGATAATTTGAAGAAACCATTGAACATTCTAATAAAAATACTTAAAAGTGATGACCAAAATGCCAGTGATTTAGTGGCCTTTTAAGGCTCTGAAAATGGACTGTTCTGTGCGAGTGGAATATATCGATTATTCTTTCTAATGGTGGATCAGTCAGCCCAATCTTCTTCCATATCGCCAATGATTTGTTTTACTCTCAGGACGTGAGTATCTCTATATTATATTTAAATCATTTATTATAAATCCCCTTTTTGTGAGAAAATTACTCCTTCGAGGTTGATCATATTACTATACTACTAGCCTTTGCCTATTGCAGGTTCGTTACTATACTATTTTATACAGATATAAAGTTTATTGCGACAATCCTTGAAATATATAGTAACATTCTCACAATGTTTGGTTGACACTTCAATTAACCAAAGCAGGTAGGTGACTTACCTTTTGCTTAGTTTGCAAAAATATAATTGTTTTTAGGAAATAATGCTTTAGTATTTCATAATAATTTTGTTACTCTAATAATTAGCGTTGAATCATTATATACATCATAATAGCTTTTTAGTTCATATAGAAGTGGCATATTAGGTCAATTAAACAATAGTTTTCAGTTAGGACATGATATGTATTTTTGTTGGTTATACACATCTAGATATTTTACTTAATTCATCTCCTGACAACTCATAAACTGTGATTAAATTTATCATAAGCTAGAGTCTATCCTCTGCTGGATGAAGATCTCGCCAAACTACCAATCTTCTCGATTCCTTGTATTTCCGCCGAGTTCATTAGTCTCATTGATCCAGCAGATTTTACACCTTCACCCCTTTCAGGCACCACCCCATGATAAAATTTCTCAGCTGTCCGTGGTAGTGTTTGTGTTACATAAATGAAATGAACCATTTCATAAATGATTCATATTTCAAGAGACAAAAACTAGTTTTGTATAGGACCTAGCTGAAACTAGTTTGATGTGGTTTTAATATAACAAGATTAACAATGTTAGATATTTTTTGCAATAGGTGGGGTAGATAGAATCTAGGTTTTTTTAGTGGAATTTTGAATGATTTCCACCAAAATAAGGGACTCCATTTTTTTTTTATCAGTAATGACGTTCAAACTTAAATACCAGTAAATTTCGTTTTTTCTAAAGTTAGTTTTCATGGTTAAAATAATTTTCAATTTTTCAAAGCCCTCCAAAACCTTCCAAATCTATGGTCGGTCGGTTTTGATCAGTTTTAAGGTTAGAATGTCAAATGTCAAAACAAGAAAATTGTATATTCTATTCATGGTAAACCATAATTAAACATAAGTAATAAAATTATGCACCTTTTTAGAAACTTAACTCAAAGAATAATAATAGTATTGACCATTAACATTATCATAATATCCATATTAATAATTGGCTTGATCATGAATACTCTAATTTCTTTTTTTTTAAATGAAAATTTATCTAATTTCTTTCATGGATAATAGTTGTTTATATCGAACAACAATTATAGAGCTTAAAGTCACCCAAATTAAGTTAAAATTTGGCCAAAACTTAAAAAATATGTATTTAAAATACAAAACAAAATCGAAAAATTAAATGTTTCATACTAATCCAAATGCAATGGTACCATTTAACACAGTGTTTTGATGATCTGATTTTTTATTCACTTTTAAATGACGATTTATAAATTCTGCGTATAATTATATATAATGAAAGTTATGTATTCAGAATGGGCGTTTGCTGATCATGAATATATATTTTTAAAGTCATTATATTTTTCACTGGAGTTCCTTATTGTAAACATTTGATTTACCTATTGTACCTTTACATAGATTAGATGTGTAACTTATGACTTTAACTGTTGTTGGAATGGCTTGTTTTACTAACATAGCACCGTACCTATTTTCATGACTTACATGTATGTATTATTTTATCACACCTTATTTTAATTATTGCACCCTATCTGAAATATTTACCTTATTCTATAAATATGACTTGTTGTGAAAAGGGGGTTAGTACCCGCTGTGAGATTCAAACATGATCCATCGGACTGTTACCAAGTAGCCTTCTCACCGGGCTATGAACCACATATTTTATTCAAAGAAGAGTCTTAAAAAAACTTTTTTCAATATGTTTTTCTTTATCCTATTCTTTTACGTAAAAAATCTAAAATTAACAGGACACCATTGGCATCAACTGTTAATTTTTTCTCACTTCATGTTTTACTAAAAAAAATATTGTATCCATTTAAAAAAAATCAAACATTGTCAGTGTCCACTGTGAGAATCAGATTCGCTTACTAGCGTGATTTGCATCCTAACACCAAGAAAAAAATTCCTACTTTTATAAAGTTTTGCGTTTTTATTATATATTTTAGAATCGCTCTCATAAATTCTTATTTCCTAGCTCATTAATGCACCATTTCATATTATTTTTTGCATTTTGAAACAAATAAATCTCTATTGTAAAATCATTTTAAAAACTCCCTTGAGGTGATGTTGTTAATAAACGGTGGTGAGTTCTTATTAGCTTTACATCTACCACTGTAGATCTTGCAACCTAAGCCTGCTAACCTCAAATATATATTTTTTTACATTATAACTCCATAATAAATGTACAGAATCAATTTGAATCGATTCCACTGCGTCACCCACCTGGCACCTGGTCATGATTTTCGGTTTCTTGTCATCTAGGTTTCATCCCTGTGGCCAACCCATTGCAGTCTTTGGGGACGTACAGAACCTTACAATGATTTCAAACTTGATTATTGAGAGTCTCATTTTAGTTCTTTAGTTAGTAGAACCCCGTTATTTCGAATTCCACGGGACCTCGATAACCAAACTTTGAATTAACAAAATCGCCGAAAAGTCGATTTCCGCGCCCGCTTCTTCAAATTCATGTAGGTATTAGAAATAAATTCATGTTAATACAACTAATTCACGTATGAATCCAATTTTCGTGGCCATTTACCGTCGCAGCAAGCCCTTCAAATTCAGATATTCTAAGTAAAAATATGACATATTTCCACGTAAATCGAAATTACGCCGTCGTTTTTTTTTTTTTACAGTAACTCCACACAGGAGACCAAGGGAGAAATAATTTCCCTCAAGGCCCACTATATATCATCTTTAGGGGATGCTGTGTGGAGGATCTTCTGAGATAGGAAGGAGTGAACTTTGGAGTCTTGAAGAGAGACCCATGTTATAGAATGGAGGAAACACAGAGGCCAGCAGATCATTCCACAGCCGAGCTGTTGAACACAAGAACGGATCGTAGAAGCGTCCCGTTCTCATATGACAAATGTCAACCGTGTGCAAATGTTGGGCGCGCGTTTGGCGTGTTTCCCGACTATGCACCGGTGCCGAAGGGATCAATGACGCTAGTTCCTCGGAGCATCTTCCATTAAAATACAGGTAGAACAAGGACAGCATTCCCACCCGACGTCTGTGCTCCAAAGATTGCAACCCATGTGTTAAGATAGGCGAATCTATCAAACGGACCGCCCGTTTCTGCACAGAGTCAAGGTTTTTTTCAGATATTTTGGGACTCCCGACCAGAGGTGGCTGCCAAATTCTACAATGGGGCGCACTTGCGATTTGTACAGGGTTGTTATAATATTATTATTGGTACCATCACGGCCGGGCCTTCAAATTCAGATATTTGAAGAACATTCATGAAAATACACAGCTTATAAGCTATCGGATTCAGAATTATGAAATAATAATATGAGTCAGGGTGACGTATAACCACATAAATCGAAATTTTTATGGCGTTTTACTTCCACGGCTAGGCTGTCAGATTCATTGTATTTTCGAACACATTAAATTTTTTTTTTTTATATAGTACCTGGGTTCGAGTCCCAGATGCGACTGAAATCGTTTAGTTTCTGTCCTTTTGTCCGGTTTCATCTTTCATTTAGGTTATGTTAATATTATTTTCTTCAATGATCAATTTTTTTCTAATTAAGTTCAATTCACATCTACCAGCAACACATAATTCTACAATGGGGCGCACTTGCGATTTGTACAGGGTTGTTATAATATTATTATTGGTACCATCACGGCCGGGCCTTCAAATTCAGATATTTGAAGAACATTCATGAAAATACACAGCTTATAAGCTATCGGATTCAGAATTATGAAATAATAATATGAGTCAGGGTGACGTATAACCACATAAATCGAAATTTTTATGGCGTTTTACTTCCACGGCTAGGCTGTCAGATTCATTGTATTTTCGAACACATTAAATTTTTTTTTTTTATATAGTACCTGGGTTCGAGTCCCAGATGCGACTGAAATCGTTTAGTTTCTGTCCTTTTGTCCGGTTTCATCTTTCATTTAGGTTATGTTAATATTATTTTCTTCAATGATCAATTTTTTTCTAATTAAGTTCAATTCACATCTACCAGCAACACATAAAATGGCAGCCATGGCAAAACTAGTGTGAATGTGTTATAATGTAAGCAACAAATTTTCATTCGCGGATCAAAATAATTTCTTACTATTGTACGAAGCTATCACTTTGTGGTCATCTGTTATAATTAAATGAAACAATCAAACTTTTTTTTAACCACATTTATTTATCACGCCTACCGGTTTCGGAACAACCGTTAAAATAAATGTGATTAAAACAAAGTTTGAGTATTTCATTTGATTAAAATAATTTCTAATTACAGATTAACAAATTTAGAAATTTTTATTTATTTTTATATTAACATTTTCTGGTTACTTTTATGGGAAAAAATTTAGAATTCGCGTTTATTCTAATTATTGGGGTTCAAATTAACGAGGTTCTACTGTATAATCCATTTTTCTAGAGTATGTC
>JAHDVE020008045.1:0-84853 GCA_022606495.2 Halesus radiatus | reverse complement strand
ATAATCAACGATTTTTAACATTATAATGTGCGAGTATGTAGTGAACTGGAAGATCAATTGATTAGGTGCTTAACTTATATATAAAATAAATTTATATCTACGTAAATACTACTATATGTATAAAAGCTCCCCTCATCAGGATAAATAATATGCCTAGTAAAAATAATAACAATTATATACAAATAAAACAAATTAATTACAAACATAACAACATAAGTAACAATAAGTAAATATAAGTAGGTAAGTAGTTAAATGAAATAATTATGTAATAAGAAATTATAATATAAAATATTAATTAAATTTAAAAAGAATAATTTTTATTATTAATAAAAATAAAACAAAGAAAATAGCAAGGCACAAATAATAATATTTAAATGTAACAAATTTAACACGTTCCGTTTAATACATTAAATGTAAGACATTTAATTTAGAATAATTAAATATAACAAATTTAATACATTTTACTTAAGAAAATTAAATTTTACACATTAAATTTAACAAATTAAATTTAACACATTAAATTTAACAAATTAAATATAAGTAATTAAATTGAACTAATTCAATTTATCAAACTAAATTAACAAATTAAATGTAACAAATTAAATTAAACGAATTAAATTTAACAAATTCAGATAATAAATTTAATTTAAAGTTTTTTTTTAACAATATTTAATTTAACAGATTTAATTTAACAATATTTAATCTAGAATTTCTTTAACGATATTTACTTTAACAAATTTATTTTAACGATATTTAATTTAAAAAAATTATTTTAACAATATTAAATTAAACAATTTTAATTTACTTTTACTTAAAGTATTTTACTTCCACACAAAGAAAACTTCTTGGAACGATAAAGTCCCGCTTTAGCTTGGCGCCGAAGCCGTGGCGTGAACAGGAATAATATTACTAACGCTCTTGAGGGAAAATCTTGACACCGGAACTCTAGCGGAAGTAATATTTCAACACTTTTATGCGCACTTTTGATAGACATCCGATAACCCGCGTCTGCATCGGGAAGTGAAGTGTTATGGGCCCGCGTTTGTGGGGCGATACGGGGAAATACGGCATCGCGAGCAGCGCCGCTACAGGTGAACGGAACTAGTTCTGTGCTTCCCTACAGGGTGCTGTGCTACACATACATTTACTTCTAAATAATTTTACTTCCTCGATGCAAATATTTTCTTTTCTATGAACTTTACCTAACCTAACTTACAGGATTATTATAAATTCCTCAGTATAAATTAAACCTAACCGAATCTCACATAACTTAACCAAATCTAGTAATGTTGTCGATGACGTATAAAATGAAGGATAAAAACAACTTTTAGTAGCCGGGTGGTAGGTACCTTCAAGGTTCGTATAAACAATAATATTTATACCGAAGAATTTATTATAATAAAATGTCTTTTTGTACCACGTTAGTTAGTTTGGATTATGTAAGGTTAGATCAGATTTTTTTTTCAATATCTCCACACAGGAGGCCCTGATGGAAATAATTTCAAAATTTTCTCAACACCCACGAGTATATCATATCTGAGAATACTGTGAGGAGAGTCTTCTGGGGAATACAGAGGATGGAGGAAACACATCATTCCACAGCCGAGCTGTTGAACACAAGAACGAATCGTAGAAGTGACCGGTTCTCATGAGACAAATGTCAACCGTATGTTGGGCGCTCGTTTGGCGTATTTCCCAACTATGCGCCGGTGCCAAAGGCATCAATGACGCTAGTTCCTCAGAGAATTTTCCATTAAAATACCGGCAGAACACACAGCATTCCCACCTGACGTCTGTGCTCCAAAGATTGAAGTATGTTTGTTAAGGTAGCCGAATCTATCAACCCGGCCCCCCGTTTCTGCACAGAGTCAAGAGTTTTTTTTCAGATAATTTGGGGCTCCCGCTCAGAGGTTCTACAGAAGGGCATATTTGCGATTTTTACAGGGTCAGCAGTTATGTACTTGGGTTACAGGGTTTTAATGATTTTAAGTAGTTTGTAAAAGGAAGAAAAAAGAAATTAAACAAAATTATTTAATATACATACATAACCCATATAACGGTTTACATTATATCATTACAAAATGTTATATATTTATATATTAATTGTTTTTGTGTTTAATTCGTAGAACTCCATTTAATGTATTTTTTTAAATTAATGTAAATCAAATTTAATAATGTTGTTATTAAGTATTTTTAGTTTTTATTATTGTGACAGCTGTTTCGGCGTTTGAGGCCATTTTCAAACTGTCACAATAATACAAACTAAAAATACTTGCAGAACTTAATAATAACATTATTAAATTTGATTTACATTAAATTTTAAAAAAATTATATTTATACTTAATATATATATTGCGATTATTCCTTCTTTGGCCACCCGCACAGAAGTGTATGTTTTTGTTATTTGTACTAGATTGTTTCCATATTTCCACCCGACCAGTGTAGTCTGGGCGCTCTGCCTCACGATTTACCAGCCAGTTGCTATTATTAAAATTTTTAAAGCAATGTTTCCAGACCGATTCATTTCTCGAGGCGGTGACGTATACTGGCCGCCAACATTCCTATATTGACTCTTTTCACAGCCAGACTTCTGCGGGTTATCTCCATAGGGACGTGTCTATGCCAACAACCCAAAGACGATCGAAAGAGGGAAGAAGAATATTCGAGCTGCATTCGCTGAAAAATATCGCCTGAAATTTGCGTAAAGAGTTCTCTAAAATGCTGCTGAAAAGCTCGCAATTGTGAGGAAACGAAATTTTCTGCCGTTTGACTGATATCATTTTCGCAAATAGATATTTGAACTTTTCATGTTTGGATTTTACGTAAACACACGTATTAATACTTTGATGTATTATTTGCCCTTGCTCGGGATATATATTTTTTTTGAATGAAGTTATTAAATTATGAAATGTTGCTTGTAATTTGGGTGGCATAATTGATTTGATAGCGAAACTGATGCCTGGTGACGAATATTACTCTATAAACAAAAAACAAAAAGTTCCGTTTTTTACCAATTTATTAGAAATGTCCTTGTATATACTTCAGAATGTAATGAATGTGGTGCACAGTATGTAGGTATGACTACTAGACATTTTAAAACTAGAATCATAGAAAATGAACTCTGTTTACGGAATAATAACTAATCCGAGTTTGCTAATCATTTAATAGAGACAGGCCATTGCTTTGATAGAGCAAAAACTATGTTTAAATATTCAAATGTTGATAGATATTTTAAATTGTGCTCCTTAGAAACTTTAGAAATTAACAAAAAAATTAAATCTAAAATTAATTTAGTAAACAAGATAATAGCTCCCTGTAAATCATCTTTACTGACCATGTTTCCTTTTAACTTTGACTCCTCCCACCGCCCACCTCCCCTCCAAATCACCACTCCGTCTACCCTGACCTAATGGTGACTAATTTTGTTTCTGTACTTGTTTAATTTAAGTTAGTTTTAAGAACGCTCATCAATGGCACGGTTGTGTCGAAACCGGTAGCGAATTTAATAAATTAAAAATAGCAAAAGTACATAATAAATAAAACTTGCAAACAAAATATCTAGAAATTGCTATGTAAATGCCGAAAAAATACGAGAAATCAGAAACATTCATTTGTAAATTTTGTTTCATTCCAAGCATTTAATTTTTTTTAAATATATCTAAATGATAAAGGTCTTAAGTAGTTACCTACTCCTGTTTTAAATATTCTACCCGAACAAACCCTCTTCTCTTCAATATATAATCTGTGCCTGACATCTATGGGCTAACCTCAATATGATATGACGGGTTCAACGTTTTTCATACTAATTTTAAAAGATTATAGCAACAGTTTTACATATTGGATTTCATTCAAACTACTCTCTGACTTTCCCGGCTCTAATAAGAACAAACTCTGCTATTTTAAACGAAAGCTAGTAATTTTCGAGAAAATCGAGGACAGACACACAAACATTCAATTTTAAATATAGAGAAGATAAGTATATATGTGGTTATATAAACGAGGTTTGCTTTATGTACTCGTTTTATTAATTACAAAGTTATATGATATATATAATCGGTTATAAGGTGGCCAATAATATGTTCACAAAATACATAATCGGTGTTTGGAAAACACAATAATGCACTAGATTGAACAGTCCAGAATCTGTGAAACAATTGCAGCACCAATATTAGGGGAAAAGTTTGCGGTTAGGCGAAAGGTATGATGGAAGCGATGCATTTGAGTTCTGGTGTCTAAATAAAGCTAACGCATTAAAATTGGTAACGGTTCTCTGGTGCAATACTTAAAGTATGCATTTGGTCAATTTGCCTTATAAAAGCGGTCGCCCATTTAAATTTTAATGTAGATTGAAAGCCAATAGAGATACGTATTTAATGCTATTTTATTTTAATTAATTTTTGAAAATTTCAAAAAATTAAATCATTATTAAACGGCATCAGCACATTATAACGGAGACGAAAAATAAAAAAAATGTAGACAGGACATTATCTCATAATTGAATTTTAATAAAAATACATTTATAAGATTCCTTCGCACTCGCGGCTATCGAGATTCTAGATTCTGCTTTTTTAGTAATTAAATAAATTTATTTTCGGAATCCCGGCGACAAAATGGGCGCTATTTTCGCCGCCGGTAAATAAATTTATGCGGAAATTCAGAATATTCTTAATATATTCAGTGTTTCGTAATTTCCAGGCGTTGTTAATAGGTTAATGCCATCCCTGGGCGAAGTTTGTGGCAACAGTTGGCGCCCAAAAGAAATTCACCAACCGAAAACAAGTGTGTGAAGTATTTTGAAATCACCTCTCCTCTAAGTGTTGGGCACAGGCGAAAGTTCTTTAATACGGACGGGGTTTTCTCGCTGCCACATAAATTCATCTCGCGTGTTCATCGCGTCAAACACTTTTATAAAGAAACCCAAATATTACCATTTTTCTTTATAATGGAATATAAGTTTTTGGTGTTTGATAACATTTCATTACTACGAGTCTTCCGACATATTTTGTTATCTTGCTTGTTGCTGAATTTCACATTGATATGAAGCAATTTATAAAGGAGTAAGTCTAGATAAACCTAAAATTAGGAAGATAATGATGAATATAAAAGAAGGACTTCGACTGTTAAGAAAGATTTTTTTTTAACTGGTGTTTTTTTCGTTTGGATGCCATAATTGATTTGACAGCGAAAGTAATGTCTTGTGACGACTATGACTATCTCCTAAAATAGAATTTTTTTTTTTATTATTTAATTCCAAACATTTATATATCTAAATAATAAAGTTCTTAAGTAGGTACCTACAAGTGTTTTCTAATTTGAAAAAATTCTACCCCAACAAACCTACTTCTTTTAAAGATGTAATCTGTGGCTAACCAGAGTGGTATTTCTATGGGCTAACCTCAATACAACATGGCGGGCTCAATGTTTTTCATACTAATTTTAAAACAGTATAGCAACAGATTTACATATTGGAGTTTATTCAAACTGCTCTCTAAACCATTCCGTCATTAATAAGAACAAACTGTGTTATTTTCAGCGCAAGCGGTATAGTTTTTGTCTAGAAAATCAAGGAAACATGGACAATAATTTTTTTTTTTATATATGGAGAAGAGATTGGTTTAATAAAGAACATTGTTGGACATATGTGAACATTACATTTGTAACTTTATAGATAAAAATAATGTAATATGAATTCACTTCGGACATTTAATGCTTTCAGAGCTTGCTGTTCGGCAGTTTTTAGTGCTTTTAATATCAAGCTTTCCTGCT
This sequence comes from Halesus radiatus, assembly GCA_022606495.2. NCBI lineage: Eukaryota > Metazoa > Arthropoda > Insecta > Trichoptera > Limnephilidae > Halesus > Halesus radiatus. The sequence continues at coordinate 79,087 of JAHDVE020008045.1, read as the reverse complement.
AAGATTTTATATTAAACAGATAATGAATTTGAACGTCACGAGCACGTGATATTGTAATATTAATACTTTAAAATAAATAGTAATAAAATGTAACGTGGAAAGCAGAACGTTGGCTATGATGGGGTGGTTATTAATTGTCTTTCCAAGAGTACGAAGAGAAAAGAGAAAATTAATCTTTAAAATGAATTACCCAGAATTCAAGATTACTGAGCAAAGATAGTTTTAAAATCTTGATATAATTTTTGGTAAAAAAATATTTTTTTTTTAACCTTTTTTTTTACAGCAACTCCACGTACACATATATATATTTTTATTTATTAAAAAGTTTACAATGCATTATGCATTGTAGTCTCAAGAGTGAAGGAAGTCACCGTGGTATCACATGCGGAACATGCAGTACAGTTTTTAGAATCAAACATGCTATTTAAAATACATAAAAAAATAAAATAATAATAATTAAAAAAAAGTAGTCAGTCCCCCTGACTGAGGGGACTTACTCCTGACTGATCGATATATATACCGTACATTTATTTTTAATTGTGCCAGTCTGACGATGCCCGTGATAGGGTGAAATCGGTATGGTTGAAAATAAATAAATGGTAAAAAATTACAAAGGTTTTTTAATGAATTTAAAAAAAAAATGGAAATCCACCATCAATTGACAGTTTCAAAATTAGAAACAATACACAATTAACATTCACAGTACAGTGACAACATTTACAACACATATTTTGCATTTGTAATAAAGACATATCGCTGGTACATTATAATATAAGTGTACAGAGACACTTATATTATAAAGAAACACATCACTGGTACATCATATAGTTATACTTATTAAAGAGACACGTCACAGTATTAATCCTTAAGGTATTCTTTCAAATAATAGAGTTTAAGCATAGATGGCCGTGAGACGAATAATTTCCCTAATTTCCTCCAAGACTTGTCATTTTGGGGATGCTGTGTGTAAGGGCTATTTAATGACAGGGAGGAGTGAACCTTTTTTTGTTTAATTTATTTTAATTTAGTTACATGTTAAGTTAACAACCTAACTAATATAATTTATATACTATTACATGTAACTAATTGTTGTAGCTAATATACTATTAGGTACTTTACATATTATAACTAATGATAACTTAAAAACGATTGGATTTAATTTAATTTAATTGAAGCGATCCATGTTATAAGAGGGAGGAAACACAGAGGCTGGCAAAACATTCTGCAGCCAAGCTGTTGAACATAAGAACGAGTCGTAAAAGCAACCCTTTGACAACTGTGCATAAATGTTTGGTGCATGTTTTTTGTCTTTCCCAACTATACACCGGTACTGAAGGGATCAATGACGATAGTTCCTCGGAGCATCATTCCATTGAAATATCGGTAGAAGAAGAGCATCATTCGCATCTGACGTGTGTACTCCAAAGATTGCAATCCGTCTGTTAAGATAGGTGAATCAATCAAACGGACCGCTCGTTTCTGCAGAGTTTCAGTAAGCCAATGGTTTTTTACTTATTTTGGGGTCCCGACCAGAGGTAGCTGACTAATTCTACAGTAGGGCGCACTTGCGATTTGTGCAGGGTCACCAGTTGTGTACTATTAAAGCTTCTGCGGGCCTTGTACAGTACGCCCAGCGTCTGAGAGACTAACTTTACTCTAGCTTAAATGCAGCCCCCATACTTGAGCTGGTCACTTAGGGTTACACCAAGCATATCAATGGAAGGCTTGTTGGGATGATTGTTTCTGTTGAAAACTGGTATAAATGTCTCACAATACACATATTATGTTCTCACGTCCAATACTTTTTTTAAGGAAGGAAGGAATGCCTCAACAGACGTTAATTTTTTACCAAAACAATATGGTCAAGTTCATTGGAGTCCACTGTAGCATAATGGTAAAGGTTGTGAGTTTTGGTGTTGCTTGAAAAATATCTACAATACGAGACATACAGAATACAGTATTCTCTATGTTCTGATCAGGAGAGCTTCGCTTTCGAAACATGTTAATATGTATATATTAATAAAGTGATGACTACAAAGTAATTTGTAATTAATTTATTAATAATGACGCAACAAAGTGAATACCAATCTTTTGAAGATATTAAAATATTATTTTTTTATTTAAACTACATTTCTTAATTAATAAATATTTACATGTTTCAGAAGCAAAGCTCCCCTCATCAGTTTAAACAATATACATATATGAAGGGAGTTTTGCTATTAAATCATGTAGATATTGATATATTAAAACAGTGGTTTAAACAAAGTAATTCTTACAATTTATTAATTTTGAAGGCACAAAGTAATTCCGTATCTTTTGAAGAAATAATTTATTTTTTCCGGAATGTGGTAAGGTTAGTTCAATCTCACACATCGCATAAAGAATACGTGAATAACATGCTGAGCATATATTATTAAAAATGGAAATGTTAAGAGAATATTTTAGACGTTACTGAACTACTGCATTTGAGTTTGGTGGAGAAAATGTATTTCTCCATCGTGCTACCCATGCAAGAATCAGAACTATGGCGGGATTCAATGATGAGAACATTTCAAAACTTATCCGATCTTTAATCTTTTTCAATATTTTTTGCGCCAAAATACAATTTTTGTGTAAAAAATAAAAAAAATGCTGAAACTCTGCTCAAAATTCAGTTTTCAGTTCTTTGTACAAACATAAACCGAAAACTTTGTGACGCTGCTACTAAAGCAATATTATCCTTTTGGCAGGGTAATGTTTTGATATTGTAAAAGCAAAGCCATATTTGTGCGCTTATGGCATCCAGCTGTGCATTGTAAAGCACACACAAACATTTATAGGTAAAATACGAGCCCTTAAGTGTTCGGGTTGAACTGCAATTTAGTACCGCCCATTTCCCCCTTTTACCCCCCTCAATTTCCCAACCCATCGCCCTCTGCGAAGCGAGCATTGTTTTCCGTGAAAAATCAACACCCCTAACTCAAGCCAAATGTTCAGGAATGCCAATTTTATACCGCTGAATTTAATCATTATTTTCGTATATTTAGCAATCATAATGATAATAATAGTTCTTTATCCCGGAAGGTATACAGGGGTAGTGCAATGCAATACGTTCATAAGTGTACATAATAAAAACAAAAATAATAATAACAGGTACGTAAAATAAAAGAAAAAGATTACGCAGTAAAATATGCAAAAACGGGTTCATTCACTAAGAGAAAAAAAAATTACAAGTTTACTGTATATTATTAAGATATTTGATGGTTTAACACGATTGAAATATATGAAAATGCTTACAATTTAAATTGCTTTAAAATTAAGAAATTTCCAGTTATACATATATTTAAAAAAAAAAAAACTTTCTTTTTCCGGTACTCATAATGAATGTATGTTCACAAAGTGTTAAGAGACGTATTTTTGACCTATGACGAAATAAATATAAAAAAAAAATAATTCACCTGATAAATAAACTTTTTTTTATAATGAAAATAAAACAATAACTTTGTTTATAACCACGAGAATTTTATTTAATTTTATTACGACCGACCGGTTTCGCTTAACATAAGCATCTTCAGGGTACAAAAATTAAACTGATCAAAAATACATCTATTTTTGATCAGTTTAATTAAATATTATTTAAAACACTAATAACTACTATAATCTATAATTCTACCGTAACCAAAACTATATTTCTCTTAATTCTAACATTCTACCTAATTTATACAGCAAAACTAAAACATTAAAACAAAACTAATCAATACTTGTACCACATCTAACACATCCACATGAACACCTCAGCACAGGTTCTCCTTGTTAGGTGGTCACGACACATATAACACTCAATTCACAGTATCACCCCTTGAAACCTGCCTTACACTCCACATTATAAAACAGCTTTATTGCACATAAAATCGACAGTAGCTGTTAAGTCATATTATTTTCAGAATATTTTTATTTAATATAGCGAGTATCACTCAGTTAGAAACATTGTTACATGATATCTGAATATTCGGTAGTATAGTTTTCAAGGCACTCGGAAAAGATCACCCCTAATGTATGTCAAGTATATGAATATCAAATCAGATGTATTGTAGCGCAAACACTTAATTTTATTTGAGACTTTAGGCTGGCTGCCTTGACGAGACTGTGTTTGATGATTTGTCTTACATTAATCGGCTCAGTGGCATCGTAAATAAAAGCTGTTCCTTGCTTCAAAAATAATTTTCCTGGCGGAAAGGTTTCATATTTCATAAAAGGTTCAACTTTTTCATAAAGTGAATTAGATTACACGTCCCTTTTTACTATAAAGAGTAGTAGGAACGAATATAGATAATATACATGGACAAAAGGTTAAATGCTACGCTTAAAAAAATAATGATGTAATATCGTAAAAAAAAACGAATAATTGGGTACATTAGAAAAAAAAAGTTTTTTATGCGAAAATGATAATACTTTATGTATCAGTAAACTTAATATGGATGAATAAAACTCATTAAGAATTTGGGTTTGCATACGGGAAGTAAAATAACAATATTTTTTCTGATTTACGTTAAACAAATATATAATTTTTTTATTGTATAATATTAATTACATTCAATGGGAACTTGTACTCGCTAAGCCACTGCAAGTAGCTTATCAGCAGGAGTTTAAGTCAACAATATTATATAATAAATAACAATCATCATACAAATGCAGCGCAAAAATAGAACAATATAGGTGCATGAATGTTGTGATTAATGTACACAAGTTGGAAAAATATTATAAAATAAATAAATTAAAGCAGCATAACCGTTTTGTTATAGTGATACTAGAGTCCAATTAAATAATACCGGTTTAAATAATATTATAAACTTATCAAAATATCAGCAAGTATTAAATAAATTGAGAAAAAAAACAGTAGTACAGTTTTGTTACAGTGAGGATAGACTTAATATAATAGAAACACTTAAATAATTTTGTAGATACCCGCAGCTATCGAGGAGATATACAATCAAGGAGACCATCATATTTGTTCAATAGACAATGTAAGAAAGAGCAAAATAGCTTAAATTCAGCAGATATCATGGAGATATAAAACTACCTCTTCTATGAAATGCTATTTGGCATATCTATACTAAAACTACGTTACATGGTATATGTTTTGTGTACGTACGTATTGATATATATATATTAAGGTACTTTTATGAGTTAACCATCAACCCCTTAAAATCACCCAAATAAATTTATCTTAATCTTCAAGATAATTGACGATAATATTGTTAAAGGTTAAATCTACTTTTATATCAATATCAATTGTACGTCTTATCGTGAAGATTTCAAGGTAAAATACTGTTATCATTTCAGGTTTAAAAAAATCTAGCCGAAGAGCATTAAATCTTTATAAACTCGAACCGAATTTATGTGTTTCCAATCGCATTACAAAAGTTTATACTCCCGTTTTAAAGAAATAATAACCAATATCAATAAATATCACGAGCCATAAAAGTCTTGATTATTTAGTCCAATTTATTCCATTTAGTCAGTAATGATGCCGGAATCACCGTCATCGTAATTACGGCTATCATTACAATCAATTTCAATCCATTGTCCCCAAACTCATTTCAATTGGTTTTCTGTGGGGTTAATTTATTTATTTGCCCATTGCCATATTGAAACCTTCATAAAGGGACGTTGAGATCCAATTCAATTTAAAACGCTCCGATAGTATTCATTTTCCAATATTATGATAACATCGCGTGCGTTGATTGTTTGTCAACGTAGCCTCGTTATTCTATTTTGAGAGAAAATATATTCTGTTATTGCCGATGAAAGTTTTTCATTAATCTTCTTTTCGTACTATTTGTTTTTGTAATTCATTTGATAGCAGCTTGTACCCGATGTTGCATGTTATTTAGTATTTTTTAAACCATGACCTCTCTCTACGAATCATTCTGTGTTTAAATTATTTATACATATATATTATGCGTTAAACACAGTCATAACACGGTGGTAACCGCAGGCTACCAACACCAAGTGCCAATCCCCAACGAGCGCTGGGTCCGAGCTCACTCAGGACCACGTTCAATATAACTGTTTTTAAAGTTTATGTTTATTTTACTTTATTTTGGAATATTTATTTTTGCATTAATATTATTATGTCTATATTTGTATATTCTTTATCTTGTACTTATTGTTAGAACCTATTTATGTCCAATATGCTTAATCTATCTGAACCAATTGAAATACTTTATTTTGACTTACGAGAAGGTAACTGTTATCCGAAACAAATGACAATGAAATCTCTACCAGATTCCTTAGTTAAGCCAAGCAAATGTCACGCAGAGTAGAAAATAAACACCTGTTTATATTCACATGTAGTTTTTATTATTTTTTTGTTTTATATTTAAAAAAATGCATGTTGAGTGCACGTTATGATTATTTAATTTATTTAGTGTTTTGCATTAAATGCGTATGTATAGTCGGGCGTAATAATAATACAAGGGTATTTTTTAAATCGTTGTTTTTTTTTTAATTATAAGTATTTATTACTTTAAAAGTTACTACGCCAATAAAGAGAAGTGGCTCTTGAGTTTGGTGTAGTAGAAACATGTTAACAACAATAAGGAACACCAGTCCAAATTTTTTATTTATATTTTTTAGCATTAATGACATTCAAACTTAAATACCAGTATTTTTTTTTTCTTAAGTTAGTTTTCATAGTTAAAATAATTTTCAAAGATAAAATTTTTCAAGTTGATCAGTTTTGAGGTTAGAATGTCAAGTGTCAAAAAAATGATGAGATTTACCATACATAATTTTATATTCTATTCATAGTAAACCATAACTAAACACAAGTGATAAAATTGTATACCTTTTCAGAATCTTTAACTCAAAGAATAATAATAGTACTGACCATTAATATTATCATAATATCCGTATTTATAATTGGTTTACTCATGAATAATAGTTTTTTGTTTTATTGAATAACTATTATAGAGCTTAACGTCTAACTCAACCAAATTATGTTTAAATTTCGACAAAACTAAAAAAAAATACAAAACAATAGTGAAAAATAAAAATGTTCATGGTAATCCAAAAACAGAAAGTTCACGTGACGTTAGATATTATGTTATGTTCCAAATGCAATGGTGCCAACATGACAAGGTAGTTTAATTAAATGTTTTTTTTATTCACTTTTAAATAAAGATTTACAAATTCAATGGATAGTTATAATAAAAATTCAGAATCGGCGTTTGCTGATCTATATGAATATATATATATTTTTAAAGCCATTATATTTTTCACTGGAGTTACGTACTATTAATAACAGGTATTGAATATTAAGTACTAGAAGTTAGGTAACGTTAATAATTATAAATATTACTTAATATACTTTCAACTAAAAACAAAAATAACGATTTTGTCAACTTTTTTTTGAATTTAATTACTTTTTCTTCTTATTTTTACTTTTTAAATGTAAATACGCCTTCTTTCTCAAAATTTAATACTAATAAATATGTATATATTTTAATGTATAGTAAATTGTTACAATAATAGGCATCAAATGGTATGAACGAAGGAATGAGCGTATGCTAAGACTGAGTTTTTCAGCGGTTCATCCTCTCTACCTACGTCCACGGAGAAACGGCGTGACGGTTAGTTAATTATATACATGTTTTAATATCAAAAGTCAGAATAACAGAATGGTTTGTATGAGACCAAGTATGAATGTGAATTAATCAAGGATTTTTTTCAGTGAGTTCCACACAAGAGTCCAAACTGCTTCAGACCGTCTGGATCCAGTGAGACTATGGCATCCCGAATCGGGGTATGTTGTGAGGCTGAAAGTTGTGGGAAGGGTAAGGAGATGGGGTAGAGGAAGGTGTGGAAGTACCTGCCATTTCATATCTGGTCACCAAATATGGCTAAAGCCATATGAAGAAACGCTTATTATATTATTGTTAATGAATAAATTGTGAAATAATTTTTTTTTTATCAAATGAGATTTAATTCCGCTCGCCAGGATATGAACTCGCTACCTTGCGTACCAAGACCGAGTTGTTTGGCCACCCTTTCTGCCTACCCCTGCGGAGTAACAACGTCGTTGTTACTTAGTTATGCACTGGCAATACCAGTAAAGTAGCATTATTAAAACCAATGGGTTCATTGAAAGGTTCCCATCAATATTAGGACGAGCATTAATTATGTGAAAGTAATACTCCCTGGAAATATCTAGCTGATGTGTACCCCTCCTTGCTAGGGAATTTTTTTTTTTAATAAAGTTATGAAGTTGTGATTTCTTGCTTGTCGATTGGGTGCCTTAATTAATTTGACTGCGAGAGTAATGCCATGTGACGACTATTACTATCTCTAAACAATGAAGCATTCATTTTAAAATTTAATTTCACTCTCAACATTTATTTTTTTTTCAAAATATATCTCAATAATAAAGGTCTTTAATTAGCTAACTATTTGTGTTTTCATTTTGAAAATATTCTGCCCAAACAAACCTTCTTCTTTTGAATATGTAATCTGTGGATAACCAGAGTGGTATATATACGGGCTAATCTCAATAAAACGTGGCGGGTTAAATGTTTTTCATACTAATTTTAACCGAAGTTTTAAGCGAAACCGGTCTAGTAATTTTCGATAAAATCGAGGACACACGGTCTCGGAACAGCGTCTGCACTAGAATATTCTACGACTTTTTTCGTATTTTTGAAATATTAGATAATTAATATACATAACATATTTAACAATTTTGTAAGACTTTTTTTATTACATGAAAGCATTATTATCAATCTAAAATACAATTTCCACTTTTTAAAATAGGTAGATATGAAGCATTTTAAACACGAATCTTCTTAGAGCCGAAATAGCTCAGTTGGGAGAGCGTTAGACTGAAGATCTAAAGGTCCCTGGTTCGATCCCTGGTTTCGGCATTTATTTATTTTTTTCATTACTATCAATCAAACTTTTTTATTATTACAATATTATTATTATTATATTATTATTATATTATAAGAACACAAAATCCACCAAGAAAATTATACACAAAGTCCCTGTAAGAACTAGCACTGATGAAATCTTTAACAAACTTAAAATTATGCCAATAAAACAATTAGACTATAAAACAATACTACTTTACATTCATAAATATAAAAAAAAATAATAACAATCACACATATTAGAAACACTAGATCTCGGAGTCACATACAACAAGGAACGACAAACACAACATTTGAAAAATAAACTTCTTATACTATGGTACTAAACTCTACAACAAAATCCAACTATCCTTTAAAAATCACAAAAACCATAATAAATTTAAAAATCAAATAAAACACTGGGTAAGTTACATAGGAAGATCTGAAATAGAAAATATATTAACACCAAATACAGACTAACACCTAAACCAGTCAACTCCGCTGGAAACACCTCACCTAACAATAACTTTTATTTTTTTATATCAATTTGATATAATGTAATTTAATATCTTGTAAATGTAATCATCAGCACGGGAAATCCCAGTTTTTATTATTTCATTATTTATTATTTTGTTATAAAAAAATATAATAAAACATTATTATTATTATTATTATGAATGTCTCAGATACCCATTTAAATAATAGCGTTAGTTTAATTTTTTATTTCATTGGTTTTTTATGAAAAGGAGAGGTGACCATGAAAAAATAACATCGTATATTATATAATTTCTTCAAAAGATTAGTATTTTATGGCGTCTTTATTAATAAATTCCTTAAAAATTATTTAGTATTCACCACTTTATTATACTCTTATCTACATCTTTCGAAAGCGATGTTTTTTTTCATCAGAAATATATGGAATTCTATAATACTATAATATATATATATATTTATATAATACTATATAAAACTATAATATATGTATTTTATATATTCCTGATGAACAAAGCATCGCTTTTGAAACATGTACCATAGATATGTGTATATTAATAAAGTGGTGAATACTAAATGATGTTTAATTCATTTATCATGTATTATGAGTTTGGAAAATTTATTTACTTTTTAAAAAATTGATATTATACCGTTTATTTTAATAGAATACAACGTAAAAGAAAAATAATAATAACACCACGTATACGAAAAATAATAATAACACCGCGTATAAGAAAAATAATAATAACACCATCTATAAGAAAAATAATAACACCCACAACGTATAATAAAAATAATAATAATACCACGTATAAGGAAAACAAATAATAATACCACGTATAAGAACTATAATAATAATACCAGGTATAAGAAAAATAACAATAACACGCAGTGCACATTGTTTCTTAATTGAAAATACTCCCAGAATTTCGATGGTGAGAGAAATCTTATCAGAATTAAAAAAAAACGATTTTTTAGCAATATCTTTGGTTTCGGTGCCTTTGATTCAACCTTTTGCTTACTATTCTCCTTCTCTTCTCATTTTGAGGCTCAAAAAATTAACAACGAAGAGGACACCCTAAAACACTGGAAAAGCTGTGCCTGCCCTAAGAAAACTGAACCATAAGAATAAAATTCAATAATTGTTTTTTTTTTCATGTATTTTGTATGGACGTGATAAAAATGATCATTCTAAAATATTCAATGGACAACATATACCAGAACTTGGAAAACTAAACACATCTTACCTTTGGCGATAAAGCAATGCACACCAATGCACCATCACTGTCTCTTGGTAGTTATCTAGAGTGGTATTACTTTAAACATCTTTAATGACAAAAATTTGCCGGAAACAAATCCCAATTAAAGATGACCAGCATTGTGGACTCGGGGCATAGCTTACAAGCGGCTCAGCATTTGGCTCACCGCGTTATCGCATTCAAGTTGATCTCATTTAGACCCGATAAAACTTCTCGCTGAGTTAGCAAATAGCGATGCCACTCCTTTGCCTCAATTAGCCGAGGCAGGACGCGGAGTGCGGAGTGCGGAATCTGCACCGTCGTGTTGTTATTATTCATTTGCCCAGATAGGAAGGTATTATTATGATTATGAAGTTGTGCAGTTTGCATAGAGCGGGCGGATTACACCGCGCTCCATAAATTTTGATTCCGCTGCGAAGATGCTGCGCAAACTTAAGTAACTTTTGTGCTTTTTGGGAACGAAAAACTTATTCTATGGAAATGTTTCACTTAAAATAAAATGAATAAAACTCGATAACGAGGTACACTTGAAATTTTATTGCACGATTCTTATAGTGGCAGAATCATTTCAGTATTTTTTATGTTTGTTTTACTACTCTCACCTAATAATGTCTAATTATTTCTGTACTTGTTTAAATTTCCATTAAAGAACGCTAATGAATAATACGGATGTGTCGAAATCGGTAGCGGAGTAATAAAATTAAGTAATGAAAGTACATAGCTGATAGTCTTCACACAAAATGTATAAAAATTGTTACATATTTAATGCCCAAGAAATACAAAAAATAAAAACATTTAAAAAAGACGTACCGAAATGGTTTCCTTTCCGGCTCCATGTGACGTGGCCGGATCAAGTCGCTTCCATCCCTCCAGGAACTCCCGGACGTTTCTGCGTGTAGTGTCCAGGATCCTGAAGCCGGTGATGTTGATAGCCCCAAATTCGATAATCTCCGACTCCCAACGGTCGTCCATAATCTGTGCAGAAGATTAAAATGGAACACATAAATAGAACTGTAATGTCTATACTTACGGAATTAGACATTCAATTTGGAGGTTGAAGTGAATTCATGATTGAGTCAAAACGAGATGTATTTTCCAGCGTTTGGGGAAATATTAACGCTGCTTCCAGGAAATGTTTACTATGCCAATATTCCGCATAATCTTTTATCTTAATTTAAAAGCCGCAGCCAAATCATTGAACCCATTTAAAGATATTTGTTCAATAAATTATCTCACATGAGGCGTAGATGAAATAAAACATTTTACATGGAACATATATATGGCTAAAAGTAATTTTAAAAATATAAAAAATATCATAAGGTCATTATTGTATGTCCTGGAGACCTATTCCAGTTCTTTTAAGGAAGATTCCTTATTCTTTTCCCTAGGGTTAAAGATTTCTTGATTATCTGCGGTTCCGGTTCTCTCGGATGACAGTTCTTTGCTGTCATTAAGCGAATGCCATTCATAAAAAAATATCAATATTTGTGTAGTTTTAACAGGAGAAAAACTGAATATTAAGTAAGTTATCATGTGACCAACTCCATTGTTATTAACTTTAAACATTATTAGCTATTAAGCTTTATAATTATAAATGGAAATATAAATTCAGGCGGCAAATATCACTTTTAGATGTAGTGACGGAATAAACAAGTAATTTTTATCTAGTGAGGTAGATACCTTTTCACAAAACGTAATTTTGAAGACAAAGGGCATATTTATGCTATTTAAAAATAAAATAAAAATGGATTAAAATGCATTATAGTATAAAGCAATTGTTTTAAATGTTTTGGTCTCAAAACCATTTGTCACTTGAAGATATTTCATCAATTTTTGTTTTCAAATAATCTCTTAAAAATAAAAAATTAAGTACTAGAAACATGTACGAGGTGTGTTCAAAATAAAAGGTGAATTTTGAATTTTTTCGAAAAGTATTTATTTATTCATCAATATCCAAAGAAATTCAAAATTCACCTTTTCTTTTGAACACGCCTCGTATATATCAAATTATATTTATTAAGTGGTGAGTACTAAGTATGTTTTTAAATTCATTTCTTAACAAACGGTTTAGGATTTTTTTACTATAACTCACCGGTGTCTTTAAGCCTACGGAAAAGGATACCGAATCTTCCTTAAAAAAAACCGGAATATCGCTCCTGATCTACTTAAAGTGATGATTTTTCATATACCTACTGGAACCACTAGTCAGTATGTTATATTTCACAATACGGTTATAAGAATAAACTATCAAACGTTCTCTATAAATTGACTCCTAGTCCATGGCAATGTTAAATATGCGAAGGATTTTAATTACAGGGTTTTTTATTCATTTTTGCTTGTGTTCTTCGTGTTCTTAGAATATTGATTTGTGTATATGTGCTGGCATATTTTTATTGCTATTTAAAATCTTCATTAATGACTTAACATTTTGAATTCAATGCAAATTTTCACTTTCGCCGACGATTTGAAACTTTATGAAGCCGTCAAATCAGAAGAAGGCTGTAAAACATTACAAAAGGATCTGAACACTGTTTCTTTGTGGTGTGAGGAAAATGAGAAGGAATTGAATATAGGTAAGTGCAATGCAATTTCCTTCAATCTTAACATTAGAAAACTTGACTTCTCATACAGTATACAGGATACAAGATTAGAAAAAACTGCATTAATCGGAATCCACTTTGGATTTATAGCGCGAGCAGTAAGCGTTTTAAAAAACCAATTAACCTCATAATTCTTTACAATTCATTAGTTCGTAGCATCCTGAATCAATTGTTTGGTCTCCACATCATTACACGATGCATATAAATAGAATTGAATGCGTTCAGAAGAAATTCCTCCGTATCGTATCATATTGATCGGGAGTTTTCCATCTATTAAAAGACTATCAGCAGAGAGTTAATCATTTCGAATTTGAGATCCTTCACAGAAGAAGAATATTAATCGATTTGACTATGTTTTCCAAAATTGTTAATAATCTAGTTGATAGTAACTTAGTGAGTAAGATCACACTATATGTGAGACCCAGATGTACAAGAAATTTTGATTTGTTCTGGACAGACATACATCTGAATAATACGGGATATCATAAATTTACACCAAAAATGTCAAGATTGAACAATGAAATAAGTAAACATCATGCAATATTATGTTTGATGCTTTAATGTAAATATTTTGTAAGAATTTGTCAAAAAAAATTTTTTTTTAAATGTTTGTGAAAGATTATTGATCGTACATAAAAAAATACATGTACAATGCAGGATATTAAGATTGTATTACGATGTACACAAATAAGTTACTTCGATAAATTTATCAGATATTTGTATAACAATCGATGTTACTAGATACTTAATAATAATATAATAATAATAATAATAATAATGTTTTATTATCCTAAAACAAAATGATAAATACTGATATCCTCACTGGGATTTCCCGTGGTGAGAATTTCGTTTACAAAATATTAAATTAGATCATTTTAACTTGATGTGCTTGATAAACAAAAAATGTAAGGTGACGTGTTTTAAATGCAGTTAAGTGGTTTCGGTGTTAGTCTGTATTTGTTGTTAATATGTTTTCTATTTCAGATCTACCTATGTAACGTGTTCAGTATTTTATTTGATTTTTAAATTTGTTATGCTTGTTGTGATTTTTAAAGGATAGTGGGATTTTGTTATATAGTTTAGTACCATAGTATAAGAATTTTTTTCGTTCAAATGTTGTGTTTGTTGTTCCTTGTTGTATGTGTTTTTTACTCTGATCTAGTGTTTCTAATATGTGTGATTGTTGTTATTTCTCGTTTTTTGTATTTATGAAGGAAAAGTAGTATTGTTTTAGAGTATAATTGTTTTATTGACATAGTATCAAGTTTGTTAAAGATTTTGTTAGTGCTAATTCTTACAGGGACTTTAATTATAATGTTCATGATATATCATAAATGGCGGTAAATGTTAGAAATCCAGACGAGTATGTAAAATTAATGTAAACTTTTTGGAAGATGCTTTTTCTTAGTGTAAAATATGCCAAAACATTAAGTAAATATACATTAGATAGGCAACAATATCATTTATCCTGAGTTGTTGGTATGAGATTTGTAGCATTACAACAAGAAACAATGAATAGTTCATACTTTCTGATACCTAGCCCCAATTACAAAATTTTGAAAAAGGGACTTCTAGTATAAAAACCTTCAGTAATAAAATAAAAGACACTTTTCAACGCTATTCAACTATTATTTTTGACCATTACCGGTTTCAGCCTGTAACAAACCATGCTTTTATTTTTCAGTATTGTTGTAGCACGATTTTATGAAACTTGACTTTTATGGTATTTTTGAATTTATTCGTAATATTACTTTATTTATCAATCTGGTTTCAAAAATCATTAAGATGGGTTACACTTGTTTTTATTGTAAAGGTGATTCTATATTATTTATTTAATAAAAGGTTGGTGAATACTGATCGATACTTGGTTTATTCTAGTTTTTCCCACCTTAGTTGTAATATCAAAGTTAACAACAGGATGTTCAGTAATTGGGTTACCACCAGCATTATGATATATTTACAATGATGTCATATTAATTACGTTTAGTACGCACTTTTGGGAAACAATTATGTACTTTTCAACAGTCACGATCAAAAATAAAAGTGGAATTGAGTTAAAAAGTGTATCTAATTAAATCATTATAATTGAATTCCACATTATATTAACAGTTGCAAAAACAGAAATATTATAAACCTTCAGATATATTAAAAGCAATATGTACGTGGATTTGACACATTCCGAAAACAACTGCAATTACTCAGAAGTACATTGACTTGATTACGGATTACGCGACAGGCTTTAAAAGTGGGAAATGGCCGAATGCAAGCGGAGCATCTTTGACTTAACGACGCGCTGTCTCCGAGTAATAGACCGAGAACCGAAGAGAAAAATGAACGCCTTGAATTTTTATCGAAAAACGATAATTTGATTGCCTTGCATTCGTTAACTTTGGAAATGAAACGTAACTTCAAAAGTTCGTTAAATTATAATTGTTACCTGGAATTAAATACAGATTTGCTTTTATCGATTATTTTTTTTTTTATTCTGGTTTCAAGTTTTTTCAAATGTGCGATACGCTGAAATTAAAGGGTTATTAAAATAAGAGACACATTATTATGTTAATTTTTAATCACGCTATTAAGAAGGTAATAAAGGTATTTTTTAAAAAAAATTATCTAAATCAAATTTAATAATATTATTAAGTTCTGGAAGTATTTTTCGTTTTTATTATTGTGACAGCTGTTTCGGCGTTCTAAGACATTTTTAAACTTCAGTTTGAAAATAGCCTTGAACGCTGCTAAAAACCAACTGCATTTTTTCAAAAGTTATTTTTCATAGTTATAGTTATAAATAATTTTCCATTTTTCAAAGCGCGCCAAAACGCTCCAAATCTACGGCCGATCGGTTGTGATCAGTTTTGAGGTTAGCATGTCAAATGTCAAAATAAGTGAGTATTACCGTACATAATTTTATATTCTATTCATGGTAAACCATAACTAAACATAACTAATAAAAATATCTACATTTTTCGAGACTTTAACTCTAAGAATAATAATAGTTTTGAGCATTAAAATTATCATAATATCCGTATTGATAATTGGTTTGCTCATAGATACTATAATTTCTTTCATTAATAATAGTTGTCTATATCGAACAACACTTATAGAGCTTAAAGTCACTCAAATTATGTTTAAATTTTGCCAAAACTAAAAAAATATATATAAAAAAAAATGCACACATAACGTCAGATTTTCCAAATACATAGGTAATAACATAACACGGTGTTTTGATGAGATGATTTTTTATTCACCCTTAAATAACGATTTATAAATTCTACGTATACGTAACGAAAGTATATATTAATTTCTTCGAATGCTTTGTAACTTTGTGGCATCATTATTAATTATATAAATTGAAAATACACTTTGTATATACCACTTTACTTAAAATATATAAATATTTCTACATGTTTCGATAGCAATGCTATCATCTTAAATTAAATTTTATATTAAAATTAAAATTATTTAATTATTATTAAAATTATTTAATTATTATTAAATTATTTAATTTAAATTTTATATCATTTTTCTATACTTGAAATTATTTTTTAGTATTCATTTATTCCTGAAGATGATAGCATTGCTATCGAAACATGTAGAAATATTTATATATTATAAGTAAAGTGGTATATACAAAGTGTATTTTCAATTTATATAAAGTATATATTATTCAAAATCGGCTTTTGCTGATTTATATGAATATATATATTTATAGCCATAATATTTTTCACTGGAGTTCCTTAATGAGGAAAATGACATAAAATGTAAAAATAAAAATGCCTAAAATAACTGATTAAAAAATAAATGATTTTATTATTATGATTGTCGTAAATATTTGATCTAGTTATTAAGTAAATAATTTAAATTAAAAATGTTTTAACTGGTTTCGGTTGGACTCAACCTTCTTCTTTCTTCTGAGGAAGGTTGAGTCCAACCGAAACCGGTCGAATGCAGAAATATATATATATAAAAATAAAGTGACTAAAACAAAAACATTTTTAATTTAAATTATAACGTCAAGCCACAAAGTGATTGCTTCCTTCGATAAATTAAGTTAATAGTATAATGTGTGTTTGAGTTACTAGCCGAGTAGTAACTGCTGGAAAAAATAGATACATTATAAAGATACACTTCTTACACTTCATATGTGGTATTAAAAATACAATGGTTCGCTTATGCGTCGCTTCCGTCGGTTAGTGTTCGACCGTGCAGTGACCGGACACCGTAGCAGATTTCAGTCACTGATTTTCTTGTCTCGATAAACCAAACCAAGTGTTCACTAACCACCGAAACCTCGCATCCCAAATGACATGACGAAGGACTCCTTGTGTATTGTATTACCCGGAGAAGTGGCGGTGGGGCGGGGGGAAGAGGCCATTATCTCCGCAGCAGAGTTATTTGTATGGGCAGATAAGGATCACAATTATAAAGGACTCAGTAATCTAGTAGAGTGATATAGGGGATTATCTTCTTACAGTTGCGATGGCTAGGGACACTACGGAGCGACGTTATCGATTCTGTGTTGATGTGACATTCATTCACTGTTTGCTTAATTCGCACTTTCGCAGATCATCTACACAAGGTTTAACCTGCTTCCAATAACCACTGACACAAATTTAATGCTTTTAATTCAATAACGGACTTCAACGGCGGTAGAGCAATATTACAATAACACTTTAGATATCCCAAAAGGTGAGCAACGATAATAAGTCTATGCCTGATTCGTGATCCAGCAAGAGGCCGCTTCAATAAAAGTTAGTAATATAATTATCATTAGTGTTAATTAGTGACCGTCAACAGTAATCATGTCTTCTTAGAATTGAAGGTACGTTAATTACGATCCAAATGAAAGATTCCACATTCAGACATAATTTAATATTTCTAAATGAATTATAAATTAAATCATATAGATGGCTGCCAACAATATGGGATTAAAAATGGAGGATAATATTGACAAAGACTTGAATTTGAGATATGATATCGATGAAAAAGACGTAAATTGAACTGGTCTCACCAGCTGAGTTGGTAAAGCGGTAGTCCCGGACAGAGAAAGACAGAGGTCCTAGGTTCAAGTCCAAGATGCAACTGATATCTTTTTATTTTCTGCTGTTTTTTGCGGTTTCATGTTTCATTTAGGTTATGTTAATATTATCTTCTTCAGTGATTGAACTAAAAATTACTTTGTAATCACCACTTTCTTAATTACACATCACAACATGTTTTGAAAGCGAAGATTTCCTCATCAGGACATACAGAATACTAAAAAATAATAATATCAAGTATAGACAAATGATAAACATAGAACACAAATTTCAACACACTCATTTCCATACAAAAAGGTAGAGATTTTTTTTTCAGTTAAAAAAAAGGTTTTTTGTTCTATAAAGTAGCAAAACACTGATGATATCAGATCTGATTTGTAATTTATATCGTTTTTCCTGTGTCGTAGTTTCTCTTTATCTTTTTTACTAAGAAATTCAAATGAGTGTTGCGAATATTAATGTTGCGTTTTCTTTGTATTCCTGTTTATTCTCTTCAACTGATAATTTATTTAGACCACTACCTACTTACACCGATTAACAAAGAATCGCATCAATTATGAAAAGCTATTATTGTACACTGGAGCAAATAATTAAACCGCTATTTGGAAATGTTTTAATCTCCCGTTCCCATCGTTATTTATTCATTATCTCAAAAATTTGATGGAAATAAATTATTACGTTGTCGGTTTAGAAACTTTCCGCAATCTTAACGAGAAAGTCAATATTTTGTTCACGGAATAAATTGCTTACTAAAGACTTTCATAATGACATTCATAAAGAAAATGAGTGACTTGTAAAATGTTTGTGCATCTGGAAACTTTATTCCTGCCATAGTCTTCGGTTATCTCAGGAAGCAGGAATTAATGCCGTTTTAATGACGTTCTCCCTTTTTAGTGCGGTAACTAACATCATACTTGTACTGGGTGCAAGTGATATGCCAAGTGCTCTTTCTAAGCTCCCTTCTTTCTGACACAACATTGAGGTACACACGGAACCCTATGTCAAAAAATACGTTTTGTCTTATGTGGTTGGAATAAGTCAGAGGTGGTGTTATCTCTACACCTTCTCAGAGAATGGTTGAACTGTCATTGAGTCGTTGTGTCGGTTCATATAAGGTACATTTAAAAGTCTTAATATTTTCGCTGGTTACATTATACGCAAAAAGGTTGTAAAAAAACAAGATTTTTAAAAGAGAAAAAAATTGAAAGAAATGGTTTTAGAACCGAACGGATACTAATGTATAAGGAAAATAGAAAGAAAAAAAAACGAAACGGTCTCATGTTTCTAGCTGTATACCTTTCAGAGGGGCGGTCCAGTACTGATAATATGCGAACGGAAATAGAGTTTACGGAGGTTAAGTCAAGGTTAAAGTCTCACCAGTCCGCTGAGCAGGTAGTGGTAAGTTCTCTTGCCGAGGGTGACATCCCTCACGTGTCCGATAACCACCTCCTTGGCCATATCCGTGGGGCAGTCCAGCACCACGTACTTGTGCCCCCAGCGGTCCAGCTCCTCCAGCGAGCGTAGGAAGTCGATGGCATCCGTGGAGTTGACGATGCGCTTCACGGCATCCACTTGGAAGGAGCCGTTGCCGGGTCGGAGCGTTTGATATATCTGCTGCAAACGGAGTAGACCTGTAACAAAACGTCAAATAAATATATTTTCATAGGTACTAATTCATTTTTCGCATTAAATCCTGGTGGGATTTTGCCTCTTTCCAAATCTGTTCTCCACTGGCTCCAGACTAGTTTAATGACAGGTGGTGCCTCAAAAAGCCGTAAAGAAGGATTGGAGTATTCTCCTCAAGGTCTGAGCTAACATGGCGACCTAAAAGTTTTTGAATCAACCATATATAATATAAATTTGTTATCCAATGTTTTATAATATTTTTTAAATAACATTTTTGATTAATTGCTTGCCCACTTTAATCAATTTTTATTTATGTTTATAATTTTTCTATTTTTACATTATTGTGTTCTATATTTATAATTTGTCATACTTGACATTATTATTTTTAATATTCTATATATTCCTGATGACGAAAGCATCGCTTTCGAAACATGTGGATATCTGTATATTAATTAAGTAGTGAAAACAAAATAATTTTAAATTCATTTATAAATACCTAATATTATAAAATAGTTAACATTATTAAAAACATTTTCCAGGGTAACACTTATTTAACCACATTCAATATTGATTTTTTTTAATCATGTCATTCTCTTTCTGTAAAACTATATTAATTTATTAAAGTATTATTGTTTCTTGAATAAAAAAACAATCATCCGCCATTATTCATTGGTAGAATAATTATAAAACGGTCAGGATGTTCGCAGTTTGCTGCAGAAATAACTCATCGGGTAACATGTGTGATCCCCTGCAGCGCGAACTAAGCAATATGCTTTAATTTTTTCATTTGCGTGGGTCTTTTAAATTGGCTCCCTTCAAACATCGACAGGGAAACAAATTTGCTGCCACGCGCTACCGAACCGAATTGGGATCAACCGAGTGTCAATCTTTTACATGTCAAAGGAAGGGTTGAAATAAGCGTTAAAAAATAATCGGATCTCGGTTAAAAATTCAAATTGTCTCATCCAAATAAATTGACGTTTCGATGAAACTATTTGGAACATCGAAAAAAAATGCTTTTTGAATGGCTGTAATTTTTGAGTAAAATGGATTGAAGGTGTTTATTCTGTCTTTCTGACTTGTTAGATTTAAGGGCAGTTGATTGTATTCTAATTGGTCAGTTCGCTTTGCACAGCTTTGGAGGGACTTCCTTGGTTTCGTGGCTACGGTCTGTTCTGGAAATGTGTTTTTGTGTTTCTTGTTTGTTTATTTATAGGTTTGTTGGTGCACTCCATCTTGGATTACTCCGGTTATCGACAGAATGAGCCACCGAGGGCTATATTTTGTTGTCATCAGTATCTGTACTAACCAATTTGTTGTGCGTTTGTGACTAACCTCCTATAACATAATATAACCTAATATATAACCTCTATGCAAAAGCTGTGCAGGGACACTTGAGAGTTTAGAGTTCTCTAAAAATTATAGATTCGTTTAAATAAAAAATTATAGCCCTTGACGCGCACCCTGAAGGAGTAACCATAAGTTACTTATACCGGAGCGGGAAAGTGGTGGGTAACTTCAACTAGTCAATTTAGACAGGAACTACCTTAATAATTATATATACACATTTTTTTCATATTAAGCAATTTATGTAATCAAAACGTCGCGTAATGTTAATATCCGGGTAAAATAACACTTAAAAAGTCTCAATAATAATGAGTTCTCGGAATTTGCCAACCACGTCTTAGAATTAGACCAATAAAAATACAGGCACTAGTTAACTGCATAAAAATGGAATAGACATTAGACTAGATAACTTAGAAGCATTATAAATAAGGAAAGCTAAATACGCTTATAGTACTCATTAATAATAAAAGAAATTTAATTTAATATCCGATTTTTTAAATATTCCCAATCAATAAAGTATACGCCCTTCTCGGTCCAGTACCTGCTCCCCTCCCACCCTTGGCCGTTCACTCGCCCGTTTTTATCAATATATAACACATGCGTATCATAGTTCATAGTTTAGTAGTATACTGCCCTGAAGAAGATACGGTCGAAGCGAAACCCGATTGGCAAAAGTATATAACAAATAAAAGTGATACTAACAAAGTTATTTTTTAATTTTTATATAATATTATTTTATTTGGATAATTTGTACGCCGCCAATTTTGTGAAAAATCACATCAAGGGCCCGATTTATTTCAGAGTGTGGACCTGTTTGTGATTTTAATGCAATGCTAAATTTTCTATGCTTTTTCAATCCGTGACTGAAATGAACATAATATGAATCTCAGCTAACTAACTAACTAACCATCACGCTGTTTTCCCGCAGGGGTAGGCAGAGAGGACGGACCGCCAAAAAACTCGGTCTTGGCATTCACTTCTTGCTTCATTCACATTCATAAATCGTCTCATACATTCTCGTCTATTATTCCGACTTCTGACATGGCCGACTCGAGTATTTGATTTGCTTGATCGTGCCATGTCTTCCTCGGACGTCTCCGGCTTCTTCTTCCGTTCACATTCGCGTCATATAATCTCCTTACACCCCTTTCTTCATTCATTCGCTCTGCATGACCCAACCATCTAAGCGTCCCCTTTTTAATCTTGCTCATTACGCATACATCAGCCTTGCATTCTTTATGAATCTCAACATTTTTCACACGATACTACATGGTTTTACCACACATTTGTCTCAGAGATCTCATTCCTACAGCATTCAGTCTACTTTCATCCTTTCTCTGCCAGTTCCATGCCTCACTGCCATACATCATGGTTGGTATCAGCACTCCATTGTGGACTGCTAGTTTCGCTTCTTTGGACAATTTTTTGTTTGCGCCAACCGCGTTTAGTTCTCCTTTTATGGAGTTTCCTGCATTCACCCTTCTTTCAATATTCCTATTAGTCTTTCCATCTCTCGTAAACATACTTCCCAAATACACAATCTCATCGACCTACTCCAAGTATTCATCATTCACAACTATATTGCACACTGTTTTCGTACTCTCTCTTTCAAACACCGTGACATTAAACTTACTTACATTCATCATTAGCTCGTCCTTCATACATACTTCGTTCATCCTAGATACGAGGGACTGTAAATCTTCCATACTATTAGCAATCAGCACTGCATCATCAGCATACAACCGGCAACATACTTGCAGATTACTGATTATCGCGCCCAAGCCCACTTCTTTCAACTCTTGCATACAATTACCCATGTGCATTTATTAATTTATTAACACCCCAATGGGCTTTAACATATTTTAACATTTAAATGACTATGTGGTACAGAAAGAAAAAAAAAATTACAAAAAAATAACATGATACAAAGTTTGTATATAAGTATAAGATATTTATGATATATATGTATGTATAATAATGTATAAGTGCATCACACGGAGACTTTATGAAGGGAAAGGTTTGCAAATACTACATTTAAAAAAAATAAAAATAGTAATAGCCTGATCTACATGTTCCATAATACACAAGTGCATAATATAATATAATATAAATGCATGAAATTTCATAATACATAATAAGTACACGATACACCGAAATAAAAAAGAGGAACAAGTTTTTGGATTGTAGATAAGTACAAAGATAATATTAAAAAAATTAATAATAATTGAGCAATAGCTGTTATGCGATGCTCTTATAATTATTGCACTACAAATCATTCAGGTATCTTTTAAACATGGGTAAACTTATATTAAATATATCTATAGCAGAGGTGAATTTATTTCCAAGTGTATGTAGACGAGAAATGGGTGCATGTATTTGGTAGTTAGTCCCAGAATTATTGTTACAGAATAACATATTTTGCCGAGTTTGTCAATGAGGTACTTTGAAGTAGATTATTTGCAGGAGTTCACAAAAATCTAATACGGAATAAATAATTTTAAATAAAAAAGTTAAATCTGTTATTTTTCTTCTGTTTTCTAGAGTATGTATTTTGAGTGTATTTAGCAAAAATGTATAGTTTATGTGTTTATTTATTTGTAAGAAACAACCAGCTTTTAGTACAGATTTATATACAAAGGAAGTTTTACAAAAGGTAAGCCAACAAAGTTTCTTATGCTAAAAATGGTTAAGTAAGTATGTTTTATTACAAAAAACAAAAAACAAAAAAAAGAAGTAAAGGAGGAGAGGAAGAGGAAGATAGGATCGGGACAGGAGATGCTCTCGATACATTTTATAGGCGTGCATTACAATTTGTGATCGTACGTATTATTGGGGTTCGATATTTTGAGAGGGTATTGTCAAGAATGTCGATATTGTGAAATTGTGAATTTGAGAATTGGAGAATTTATCCTGAAATTGGTCCTGCATGCGGGCAAATAAAAAAAAAATCGGTTTGTCGGGTTGGTCTTGATAGTATGTAAAAGTTTATAAAGTTAATAAGTTCTGGCGAGTCCAGGCTATTATTAATAATTTTAAATAACAAGATTTGATCAAATATTAAGCATCGCGTTTGAAGTGTGATAAAGTTATGGAATTTTAAGGATTCGGTATTATTTGCAAAGTGTAAGTTAAATTTATAATTTATGTGCTTAAAGAGTTTACGTTGAATGCTTTCGATTCTTTCAATATGGTTTTGGTATAAAGGTGTCCATATCGCTGTGCAATATTCTAAGTGAGGGCGGATATACGCTGTGTAAAGGGAGTATAGAGTCTTTATGTTGCGAAAAGGTTTTGTAATTCGAATTATGAATCCAAACATTTTATTGGCTTTAGTGATAACCTCGTTAGATTGTTCAATAAAATTTAGTTTCACATCCAGTATTACCCCAAGGTCTTAAATTGATTCTACTTTTGTGATTTGTGTTTCGTTAAAAGTGTAATTAAAATGAATTTACTTTTTGTTACGTGTGAATGATAATTTGTTACACTTTGAAATATTAATAACTAATTTGTTTATTTTGCATTACACAAAAAGACGATTGAGGTCATCTTGAGTTTTGATGCAGTCATTGATTGATTAGACTAAATAAATAATTTTTTTTATCATCTGCGTATGCTAGATAATTGGCATGTAAAAAAACATTTGTGGATATCATAAATATAAACATTAAATAATAGTGGCCCTAGGTGAGAACCTTGAGGTACACCGGACGGCATGATAAAAAAAGGTAGATTTAGTTCCCTCTATTGATACACACTGTAGTCTGCTCTGGAGCTATGAAGTGAGCCACCGAAGTAAGTCACCGTGAATGCCTATTTGATATAATTTTTTAATAAGAATGGAATGGTTAACCTTATCGAAAGCCTTAGAGTAATCTGTGTAGATTACATCGACTTCATTTCTACTATCCATATTGCTCGTTAGATATTCCGTAAAGTTTACTAAATTTGTTGTATAGATTTGATGGTAGATTATTTGTTTAAGCAATAATATAAGGTCCGTGGTGAACCAAATTGGATATGTTCTGTGTTTTGGTGCATGCGATGGTACCTAAGTTTTTATATTGTTGGAAAATGTTTGAAAAAGTTTTTCTGAGGTTTGTTCAATATCACTATCATCAGTCAAGAAAGTCCAATCAGAATCAGTGAGCTGGTAATTAATAGAATCGTAATCGGCGTTTTTGAAGTAAAGTGTTGTTTGTTTCAATGTGGGTTTGTATATGTACATACTAACTATAATGTGTAGGGGAGGATGATGACTATTCTCCGACATGAGTGGATCGTTTGACTTTTCAACAAACACAGTTTAGAGAAGTTAGAGAGAGCTAGATCTAAAAAGCGGTGACATGAATATAGATTGAATATCCACGGTGTTAGTACGCAGCCTCGCTTAACACCTTTTGTGATGTCAAACCACCTCGTAAAATCACCGTTTACCCTTACACATGCAACGCTTCCCTCGTAAAGAAATGCGATAGCCTGTATAAGATTCGTATTCACTCCATACTTCGACAACACTTTCCATAACTGAATATGACCCCCTATCAGTAATAAGGGTAAATTTGCTTTATTATTATTTTTTTTCAATTTTCCAATGTCACCTCCTTAATTGTACTTTATTAAATAAAAAACTGACCATTACAGCACATACTCCTTATATACATCGTTTCATAAATACTTTTATTTTATTCTGACCCTTAACATGAATTAGAAAAGCGATTTATTCTTTTTTCCATAATTGAAAAAAAAACTAATTTCTATACGAACAGTAAGGTAGGTACTATTTTTTTACAACACTTCTTTTTTTCAAATATTGAAAAGTACTCATTCTGACATTCAGTCTTGTCGTAAACATTTATAGACCAGTTTATAAACGATTATGCGTTAATAAAAATGGGAAAAAGGGAATATAGTAAAATTACGTGGAAAATTGTCATTAATTATTATAATTGACTAGTTGACCTAAGGATATTTTCTCGAAAATTAAGGGTATTATAAAGTTTCCTGCTTATTGACATGGAAATAGCAATTATCGTATTTTAACGCCTGTAACTAATAAGAATCATTTGAATCGCCGATTTAACACTTTTCAGTAAGATATTTTAATGATATTCACTTAAACTTGTGAAATCAGGCGTTTACAGCAGCCAGGAACGAAAATAATAATATTATATTACATTAATTAAAATGGGCAAAGCTCGGACTAGTTTAGAGTGGCCTCCATTATTTACGTTTGCAATTAGGGCCGCACGATTAGCAATTATCCGGCAATAATTTAGGCCTAAGAAAGGCACGAAGCAATCACTGGATACTGCTGGAACTCAATAGTCGGCGGCACGTACAGCAATTTGCAATACATAATATTGTTTTCTATCTCCCGATTTTAGGTTCGGGCTAAGTTATTCTGGTTAAATTATTAAATTAATTTCGATGACGGTTACACAAATATCATCCGATTTGAAAACTGATTCACGTTACATAGTTCAATACGTTACATAGTTCAATACGTGATGGTATAATTAAGAATGTTCTGTTAAGATTTACCAAAATTTAAAATGTATTATATAATTTTTCGTATTTTTTTGGGCGTTAAAAATTTAACAATTTCTAGATATGTATTTGAAATACATACAATGGGAACTTGTACCGCAATTAGCCTGTCAGCAGGAGTTAAGTTCAACAATATTATATAATACAACAATCATCATACAAATGTAGAGCAATAATAGAACAATATAGGTGGATGCATGATGTGATGAATGTATACGAGTCATTGAAAAAATGTAACGAAAAAAATTACAAAAAAACGATTGTACAGTTTCGTTACAGTAAAGGTAGACTTAATATAATAGTGCCAGCTTAATATTTTGTAACTTAATATTAATAATTTGCTGCGGGTTTCGACCCTTCCATGTCATTCACTACAAATGGTAAGTTATACTGGTATAGAAGTAATAACGTACTCCAGTCCATTTTTTTTATCAATAATGACGTTCTAACTTAATTACACGGATATTTCGGTTTTTTTTCTAAAGTTAGTTTTCAAGGTTAAAATAATTTTCAAAGTTTCAATTTTTCAAAGGCCTTTAAAACGCTCCAAATCTATGACCGGTTGGTTTTGATCGGTTTTTAGGTTTAAGTGTCAAGTTTAAAAATAAGACTGAGCTTTAACGAATTGTATATTTTATTCATGGTAAACTATAACTAAACATAAGAAATAAAATTATCAACCTTTTTAGAACCTTTAACTCAAATAATAATAACTGTATTGTCCATTAACGTCATCTTAATATCAGTATTGATAATTTTAAATTTCTTTCATGAATAATGGTTGTTTTTATTGAACAATAAGTATAGAGCGAAAAGTCACCCAAATTAAGTTAAAGTTTTGCCAAAACTAAAAAAAAATACTTATTTAAAATACAAAACAAAATCGAAATATATATTTTTTCATACTAATCCAAAAACTGAATGCTCACGTGACGTCAGATGTTCAAAATGTAATCGTATCAATATACAGGATGTTTTGATGAGATGATTTTTTATTCACTTTTAAATAACGCTTTATAAATTATACGAATAGGTAAATGAATATATTTATTTTTAAAGTCATTATATTTATCACTGGCGTTCCTTG
This sequence comes from Halesus radiatus, assembly GCA_022606495.2. NCBI lineage: Eukaryota > Metazoa > Arthropoda > Insecta > Trichoptera > Limnephilidae > Halesus > Halesus radiatus. Next base: position 51,199 of record JAHDVE020008045.1, on the reverse strand, counting down.
TTAGATATTGTTAGGTATCGGCAGTGGAGGGGGAGAGGTGAGATGAGTCAACATAAAAAAACACTATTAGCGAAGTCGAGTAATAATTCATTAACTCAATTCACTTTTATTCTATTTTTTTCTTTGAAACGATTGGAAAACACGGAATACTTATTATTTCATAAAAAGAGTATATATTCCCCGATTCTGGTTAACAAATTTACATTGCAAATTAAAATTCTCAAAAATAAAATGATGTATACAGGTATATTGTTTACATTCTCGGTACCATTAATATTGAACATTGATGAATTTATTAACAGTTTATTTAAATTGTAGATGTTTTTTAACTTACATATAAAATCAAGTCATGTAATGCAGACGGTTGTTTTAAAAATTGATTAACTTATATTTTATATCTACACATACACCAAAATAAGAAATATATGTTAAGTATAAAGAATGTTAACATACTATTATATGAACCTATCACTTTGTGGTCAAATGAAAAAATCTTATTTTGTTTTAATCAGATATATTTTTCACGGCTACCGGTTTTGGAATAACTGTTCCATCGTCAGGGCAAAGTATATGATAAACAATATTACAAAATTATGGGAAAACATACATAATAAATGTGACATTTGGGGGCGGGGACGTAACTAGGGATTAGTAAAGAGTGGGGGAAGATATATAGATTAAGGGAGGGCTGAAAGGAAATATATTTAAAATGGGGTTGTAACATATGTTTTTTTATCGTTAATAATAGACTCATTATTAGTAAGGGGTTTATTAATTTCCAAGACTTCTAAATTATCCAAATGTTTACTTTTACTATTAATAATTAATATCTGGTGTATTCACTGTTACGGTGTTACTATTATATTTAATTAATTGATAAACTAAAGTTCTTAAAAACTTAAGACAAGATTTTTGTGCATAGCGCAAAGGGTAACAATTATTATTTTTATAAACAATAATTATTAATCTAAAACACTCATCCAAATTGAAAAAACCTTCCGAGCAAAGATAAATGTCGCCGGCAGGACACGAACCCGCACCCTTCTAATGTCCGGTCAGATGCTCTACCGTTGAGCTACGTCGGCTTATCGCAAACCCGCCAAGTTAATCAATATATACTAGTGTTCCATTCAATAATTACTGTTTTTATTATATTTTCACCTGTAAACAACCAACTTTATTAATATGAGAGAGGCTTGTAACGGCTAAATCCCTCAAATAGATGGCGTCCTGCCGGCGACATTTATCTTTGCTCGGAAGGTTTTTTCAATTTGGATGAGTGTTTTAGATTAATAATTATTGTTTATAAAAATAATATTATATTTAAGTCTATCCTCATTGTAACCAACCTGTACTGCTGTTTTATGTATATATGTATATATAATTTATTTAATACTTGCAGATGCTTTGATATTTCTGATATTTACGTAATATTTATATTTTTGTAATATTAATGTTTTTATAATGTTGATATTTTCATTATATTGATATTTTTTACAATGTTGGTATTTTTATAATATTCGTATTTTCATAATATTGATATTTTTATAATATTGGTAATTTTATAACGTTGATGTTTAAAATGTTGATATTTTTTTAAATATTGATGTTTTTATAATATTGATGTTTTTATAATATTGGTACTTGTATAATTTTGATATTTTTTATGATATTGACATTTTTATAATATTATTTAAATCGGTGTTATAAAATTGGACTCTAGTATCTCAATAACAATACTGTAATGCTTTTTTCATTATTTTTTCTTTTTAATTTTTTTTTTCAACTTATGTACATTGATCACAACATGCATGCGCCTAAATATAATAATTTTGCCCTACATTTGTATAACGATTGTAATTTACTGTTGTATTATATTATATTGTTGAAATAAACTCCTGCTGACAAGCTACTTGCAGTGGCTTAGCGGGTATAAGTTCCCACTGTATATAATCAATATTATACAATAATTTTTTTTTTTAAATGTGAAGAATATTGATCCCCGTATTTTTATCAAAACTATGATTGCTTGAAATAACATGATTAGCCAATTCGGAAAAATTATTATTTTTTATCCATCTTACATGTTCTTTGATTCTAATGTCGAAATAATTAAGTTATTAACCATAATATAATTTTTTTTTTACACCACTCAATATATTTTAATATAATGATTCATCAGGACAATATTAAAACTAATATAATATACAAAATAACGACAGACATATACGAATACTTAGGTGTTGGAGTGGGAGAAGCAGGGGAAAGAATAATTAGAGGTTTTTTAGGAAGAAACAAGCGGCTCTCTAGAAAATATCTAGAATGGGAATATGCGATAAATTTTCTTGGTTATTCATCATACTAGAATAACATTTCGGGATTTTCCAATTTCAATTTTTTTCTCTTATTATTACGGTGAAGAATATGAACCCTTGTATCTTTATTAAAAATATGACTAGTTGAAATGATAAGGCAATTTTTATTATGTAATCATTACATTCTCTCTCAGCTGGAGCATGAAGGAGGAAGAAGCTTCCGTCTCTTGAAATTATCTAGCTAAAGTGTTTGATTTACTTGATAGTGTCGTGTCTTTCCGAGATGTTCCTGGATGAATTTTTACTTCTTATATTCGCTCTACATGTCCAACCATAATATTATACTAGTAGATACTACTCGCCATCATCCCTGATTTAATTCGTTTGTTAGAAAGAAAATTATTGGCTATTTACTTAACCGTTTTGTTATTTTTTAAGTGAATTGAATTAATGTTTCGTAGTTCCATAACTTCTTTTTTTTAGTAGCGATCATTTAATTATTGTTTATGTTATAAATATATCATAAATATACTATATAAATATACCATAAACAATAATTAAATGTCACAGTTAACTACCCAGCATAAGAATAGAGCACAGATTATTTAAAAAGGAAACTATTAAATATGGCGTTAGGTCGTACAATGACATCAGAGAGAATATAAAGAACGAAAGTTCACGAAGGACATAAAAGTAAAAGATATGTGTACATATAAAACTTATAGGAAACTTAAGTAATATTAATGTTGATTGAAAATATGCGATAATATAGTCTTCTTGTACTTACCTTCCGTGCAGTCAAATATATCCGGTACATATTTGTCTCTATTGCTAACTTCATGTAATCTAGGTACAAGCGAGTGTTTGTAATGCTCAGTCCTGATGCTGTTACATTTAAACCGGATTTTGGAACGAGTTGCTTTCGTAGGTATATGAAATTAAAATAATTAAAACAGGGCTGTCCATACTACCATTTACAATTTTGAACATAAATATCAAGTCAAAAATAATTCTTCTATCTGAGGAATTTAGTAGATTTAGTTATTTTATCAAGTAATTATAGTTAATGCTTTCAATAGGAATATCGAGTTAATAAAATGTATCTTACGAATTTATGTTGATTTTTTTCGATTAAATATGAATGTATTTTTAGATGAGGGGACCAGAACGAGGAGTTATATTCAACCTACGAACTAAAGATGGTTTTCAAAGGTGAAATATTCCTAAATCCCCTGGAATTTCGAAGAATGAGTCCAAACATTTTCATGCCTAGTTTTTAATTGCGTTTATATGGGATATAAAGTTTAATTTACAGTCGAAAATTATTGTGGACTAAGAAAGTTCCCATGGCCAATACACCGGCCAATACATGGCCAATACAAATTAATTAAACGTGTGCAAATTTCAAGACGCCAGATGTTACAGTTCAAAAATCAAATTAACACCCGACGTCACGGCTGAAAATCATCATGTTTTATGGTGATAATTTAATGATATTATTTGTTTTTTCATATTCGTAAAAAGCATTTTCTTTGTGGCTTGCCATAATTATAATATAAACACGTGCGTTTATTATAAACCACTTCAATTTTATATACTGATCGACCGGTTTCCAAAGTACCCTTCCTTCGTCAGGACTATATTAAAACTAACAAACGGTACTTTTTTTTTCCTGCGAAATGTTTTAATTCCATGAATGTAGTAAGAAACTTGTACGCTTATTTATTAAGTATGCAACAAAAATCAGTGGAAGACGATGGTAAAATGGTAATTTTCTAATATTCCATGAACAATTTATATTTACATTAAAAAAAATATGTATATATATGTAAAGAAAACCACTTTACTTAATTTTAGCGCTTTAATTAATTTTGTAATTGCCGCGTTACCGAAAGGTTAGTTGTAGCCCGCTAGATGTCACTACTGACAGCTGTGACGTTTAAAGAGAGCGAAAGGTTATTGTAGCAAGATTCTTTGTATTTCTTAAGGAGATAAAAACCTGAAAAAGAGGCTTAAAATATTGTTTCTTTTGTTTATTATAGGTGAGCAAGTATTTCGGTCTTCTTAATTTTCTTATTTTGTTATTCTTAAAATTGTAAATACCTATTAACAATAAAAGTGTTTTGTTTATTAGAGAGAAACGCAATTACGTCTTATTTGAACCAAGAGTGTAAAACCATTATATGTATTATTATTGATTCTGTAAATATTTAGTAACTACACATTTTTGAAAAACATAATGGCGAGAATCCATGATGTGTATTATTAGATGTTTACTTTAATCAAAGTCTAATTAAAACCCTCGCCTGCCGCTTCGAGGGACACTTTCCATGAATAATTTTATTATCAAAATTGACGAAAACAAATATTAAAACGCGAAAATGTCCGAATAATAAATGTTTTCCTACAAAATTAACAAAAATATGCAATGTGAAACGTAAGATTTCATCATAAATTGGATCAATAATAACAACAACAGAAGCGAAATGTTTTAAGATTAGAAACCAAATAGAATTTTTAATGAAAGCAGGTTCTCCTTGAAGGGTAATTTCTTTACGGAAGTATGAATTAATATAACCTAATGTCATATTTTCATGAGAGATACTACTTCAGGAGCTAATGGGACTATAGCACCCCCAATTTCAATGACAAAAAGGAATGTGTAAAAGTACAGTAATTCAAAAGAAATCACGGAGGTTATTCCCATTTTTTCGAATAATCAATCTGAGGCACCGATCAGCAAATTGTTTTTTGAGCAATCGCTCTGTTTACCTGCATCCAAGCATTTTTATCCATAAATTGTCCATAAAGGTGCACGTCCACTCTCGTGGAATTTAAAATAGTGCCGAAAATGGAAATAAATCGTCATACAATATTTGAATCGCGATCAATAGATCGCTAACCAATAACAACGTTTGTAATTTATTCACCCTGTTGACACTTTTTATAACTAGTCCTCTGTTGAGCGGAACTTAATCGACAAAAATCGATATCCTAATTTGATTGAGAGTGTCGTTGGGAAGAGCATATTTGTGCATTTGAACAATGTTGACTAAAAATTTCGGCTCAACAGTTGCTCAGTAGGGTTTAGAAAAAGGGCCGTTAGTATCATTAAAGTCATTTATATGTGTAGTAGAATCTAATATGATTCTTCGAAATCAAACATTAAAGAATATTTCAACAGTGACAGATTAGTATCCGAGAGATCCAATGCGTCAGGTAACCAGGCGTAACGGGTTCGGTGGGCGGATAAATCAACACATCTATAAATCGGCACGCTTTTTAAAAGTGAGATAAATTCATTAAAAGTACAAAAAAAAGAAGACACAAAACACGTTCGAAAACCTAGTATAACCAAACCCAATTAATCTTCTTTTTTTTAAAGTAATAAATAAATTAATTAGAAATTACTTTGCAATCACGACTTTATTAATATATACATAACGACTTTATTAATTTATAAGCATGTTTCGAAAGAAAAATAAAAAGAATAATAAAAAATGATAATGTCAAGTATAGACAAATGATAAACATAGATCACAATAATGTAAGAATAGACAAATGAACCAAAATTTATAAGTAATTAATCAAAAATGTTAATTAAAAAATTTGTTGATATATACGGTATATATGAATAAAGTGGTGATTACAAAGTATATAATAATATTTCATCATTGCACAACGTACACGTTATAATTATGGAAGTAGGAATTCAAATTATATAAGGTTATTGATAACCCAGGAATTTATGTGTTTCTTAAAAAAAAGTAATGTTCCTATTTTCTGAACAGAATTGTGAACTTGGCAGATGTTTAGACCGACGGAATTCAATATTTGTAATACGTATTACGGGTAAAAAGAAAACAGCACAATGTATCATTATGTAATTTATTTGCTTTTTAAAGAATTTCAAAAACAAAAATCATTTTGTGAGAATAAAATAAGGAAAATTGTTCAGAAAAGAGCTCACGTTAGAAGGGGCGAAATAAACAGGCTATTTATTAATTATGACTTTTTTAATAGAATCTTATAATACTGAGTAAGTACTCTGTATTCTGTCCCTGCAGACTCCTTTTAGTTATATTAAATACTCGAATCGTCTCTTGACAAATGGAATGCACGGTCTTATATGGGGAGTGCAGCGAAGACGCGCAATCGTATAAAATTCCCTTACAAAATTCATAAAACCGCACAACGGTTGCCGGATATACTGTCAGGGCGAATCAGGATAATATTAAATATTCCCGGTCGGGAACAATATCCAAATCTGGAACGCTTCAGTTTGCTTACGTAGAAAAGTTCGCGGAATTCACGGTTTAAGAAACTGCCCGAAATCGAGACATCAAATTTAATATGATGGAGGTGTTCTTGAGATTTTCATATTATAATTTTCTTAATTGAAATATCACACAAGTTCAAGAAGAAAATGCAAATAAAGAGATAAAGGGGGTAGGAATGTTAGTATTTTCTATTACTATTTAATAAACACAACTTAAGCTTATTATTATTATTTTAGTAGCTTTTTCGTAACTATAGTTTTAATTTGTCATCAGGAATCGTATCTTACCGAATCATTTTCTGCTTTTGAGAATATAAATAAATCGTTTTCACGTCGACTGAAAATCAGAAAAAAATATATCGAGAAATACATGGCAAAGGAAATGGTAAAAACATTTATAAACCAGTTGTGTTTTTCTAAAATAATGTAACATTAATGTTTTAACTAATTTTTAAATTAAACATTAATTTCACTCACTCTCTTGATTTAGATTTTTTTTTTAAATTAATAACAAACACCACTGTTTTAATATATAATTATTAACATGCTACGAAAGCAAAGCTTTCCTCATCAGAACAAACAGAACACTAAAAAATAATAACGTCAAAAATAAACAAATGATAAACATAGAACACAAAAAAGTAAGAATAGACAAATTATGAACATAAACATAAAGTGATTAATGTAGGTAAGTATTAATCAAAAATATTATTCATAATAAAATATTAAATAACAAATTTATATTAGCAATGAAAAAAAAGGTATTTTATTACTAATATAAATAAAATCAAGAAAATAACCAAGCATAAAAATAAAAGACTAGTGGTTATTAGTATTAAAATTTTATATTTAAAAAAAATTATTAGTAATGATAATAAATTTAAGAGGTAGCTATTTAACAAAAAATATTATTAATAATATTTAATTGACTATTTACACATTTTCTAATTTGAAAAAAAATCTTATTTATATAATTGTACACCAGTTGAATTCGTGTGTAATTTTTTTAAACCTTTATTTATGTCAAAAGAATGACTTGTTTCCAAAATATGATTGGCAAATTCATAATACTAATTATTACCTTAGCATCTTAGGTGCTCCTTAACTCTAATATTAAAATTTATTGAATTCTTTCCTATATAAAGAGATGCAATATTTATAAAGTATTTTTATTAATTAAGTAATAATGATACCACAAAGTAAATACCAACCTTTTAATTTTTTAAACTTAAATTCGTCCAAAGCTAAAGCAAATTGTTATATTAAATTTAAAAAAAAAATCATTTTTAATATCAGCTTTACTCTTTTGATTATACTCAAAGGGCAACTTTACGTGAAGGAATTGCATTCACGTACAAACATTGTTTATGAACACAGCAAATGCAGTCCAGTAAACTAAGCTTGTATATGGAATATAATAAGCGATCGATGCCTCGGCTAGACACACTCCAGGCAAGTATTTTCACGTTCCTCGGTGACTTATATGCAGTAGCGTAAAGCGGTTATGCCGCGAGTTATTGTTTTAATCTAACTTTAACAGGGGAGCTTCACCGGAAGGAGACGGACATAATCGAACATTTCTTCAAATAACTTATACGATTTAAACTTCTCAGAGAATAACCAAGTATTGGTACAGTTCTGCGGACCAATAATTGCACATTCAACTTGTTCCCCTAGTGATATTCCTTTCCACCCCTTTTCCAATCGTGATACTATAAAATACGAAATCACAAAACGTGAAGCTGGAAATCAGATGGATTCTAAAGTACAAACATATTGAAAATACATATCTGGTCAATATGTATATGCCGCACATGTAAATCTATTAAATCGAGCAACAAAAGTCGCAAAATAGACGGATTCTATTATAGATATCTTCTAAAATCTAAATAGTTTTTAGTTCAATAATTAAAAGGTTAGAATAGATCAATTGTACGTGTATTTATTAATTCTTATATATAAAACAAAAAACAAACACATTAGCCATTCATCTCATTAGGATAGTCCTACGTTGAGATGGGCGGCATTACAATTTTAGTCAAACGAAATATTAAAATTCTTTTTAAAGTGAATCTTTAAGTTGGGCCGTTTATTTATAGATTACAACAATAATAATTTCATTTTAACCCAAATAACTATCAAAATAATCTGTGCTCCATTTAGCCACAATCATAGGGAGACCATATTTTTGTTAATAAGTAGTGAGTAAATAATAATATGCAAATAGTAATAAGTAAATAATAATCAGTAAATAGTAATACATGAATAAAAATATTAATATCTAAATAATAAATGAATAATTGAAATTAAATTAAAAACGTTAACAATAAACAGTAAATAGCAGTAAGCTTATAATAATACATGAATAAAAATAATAATATCTAAATAATAAATGAATAATAGAAATTAAATTAAAAACGTTAACAATAAACAGTAAATAGCAGTAAGCTTATAATAATACATGAATAAAAATAATAATATCTAAATAATAAATGAATAATAGAAATTAAATTAAAAACGTTAACAATAAACAGTAAATAGCAGTAAGCTTATAATAATACATATACAATAATAAGTAAATATCAATAAGTAAATAGTAATACATGAATAAAAATAATAATATCTAAATAATAAATGAATAATAGAAATTAAATTAAAAACGTTAACAATAAACAGTAAATAGCAGTAAGTTTAAAATAATACATATACAACAATAAGTAAATATCAATAAGTAAATAGTAATAATTACATAATAATAATAATATCTAAATAATAATATCTAAATAATAATACGTAAATAAAAATATGTAAATAGTAATAAGCTATATTAAGCTATGGTATATTTCAAAATAATCTGAATATATCGAATGAGTCAAAAATGTGTAAACGTAATCGAAATTTTCTAATGTAATTATAAGTTTACAGGCAATCACAATGTTTTGATTTAGCATTACAATCAATTAATTATTTTCATAGATTTAGTTAATATATTTTCATATGAAGCGGTAACTTGGTGATTTGACATTATAATTAAAAAAAAATAAAACAATAACTTTGTTTGGAAGTGATGTAAACAAAGTTATTGTTTTATTTTGTAGATTTAGTTCACATTATAAACAATTAAATATGCATTTTTTTGTAATGTTTTCGAAAACGAATAATTATAATTTAAACTTTCCAGTACATAGCACTATTTTGATAAATAGGTGCACACATACATTTTTTTATACAGTATACACATTTTTCAAAACCATTTTTTATCTTTACCATAGCATTGTACTAACCCCGCCCGGTAAAATGTACATAACCACATACTAGATATTACATAGAGACATGTCATTGGGACCGTTACTTGTAATAATTTTCCAAAACCTTGTAATTTATATACCACTCATTTTATACACGTACTGTTCTTTTCTAAAATAAATTTTAAAAAAGAGCGATTAGATTTGATAGAAATAATTATTTTGCTTCTGTCCATCACTAGTTTCGAATTAAATTTTCCACAGGGAAATTGGATAGATACGTACTTCCATAATGAAAATCAAATGTTATGTTTAAATATTGCAACGATATCACGGCAATCAAACTAACACGTTATTTACGTTCCGTCAGATTTGTAATAATATTATCACATTTAAATATTATTGGTACTGATTCGATTCTCACGGAATTAAACTAGGCACGCAGGATTAATTGAATTTAAATTTAGCTCGCAGGTAGGTGCTCTGTACTGTTTTGAAGCAAAATACCAATAAGATACACGTGTCAAATTTCCAGTCTGTGGCAAAATAATTTATGTACCATGTACAATGCGCGCATTTTTTTCAAGAATGGTATGTTTTAACTTTACAAAATACTATTTTAAACAAGTAAATGATTGAGACAGTAAACATAAACAAATTATGATACTGAAAAAAAATAAACGGTTCGTATCTGTAAGGAGTAAAATGGCTGTTTATATTAGAAATCGTTCATGGTTCATAATATCGTGTTTAGGGCCAGCACTCAAAAATAGCCCAACTGAACTAATAACAGGCTTTCACTATCACCAAGAATTCGTTTTGATGCATTGTTGCGTTTTATTTTAATTTTTTTATTTAAGGAATTTTATTAAATATAAAGCAAAAAGTCCAGATAAACTACTTTTTAATAGTTTATCTAACGGAAACTTATTATTCAAAGCCTAATAATATATTTACACTTAAGATTAAGTTTTAAAATACATAAATCTATATAAAATAAAAACATAAATGACAACAATGAATCGTACATAAAACAATATTTCATAATCATCTAATACAAATAGTTTCTTTCAGCTGTTTAGTTTTAATAGGTTTTTATTTATATCAGCAGGTAACATATTTAAACAGCTATGAATCATGTGATCTAAAGTTCTTTGTTCTTATTTGTGTGTATGCTTAGGAACCATTAATCCTTCATTAAAATTGAGACGAGTGTTGTAAGTGTGCTCTAGTCTATTTATATAATATATACGGATATTAATGTGCTAAAATATAATTTTGTACCACAGAATTGCTCTCGCTGAAAGAATTTTGAGACTCATGAATATATATTATTTATTATTAAAATTATGGAATATTATACGTTTGTTCGTATAAACTTCCTCTTCTTACGGAAAACGTTTGAGGTAGCCTTGACTGGAACACATACACAATATTCAGCGAATGTGTAAGAAATTGGAAAGTAAACGTACAAGTAGATTGTGAATTCTCAAATTTGAAAACGTAGGTATATACTCGAACCTACACAGGAAAGTGATTGAGGAAGTGACCGTTTAGAGGTGGAGTGCTTATTATCATTTGTCTGTCGCGGTGCGTGTCACCCAGGCGGGAAGCGGGCAGCGGGCAGCGGGCAGCGGGCAGCGGGCAACGGGGAACAGGAGCAGCACGACCCCAATGGGAGAGGGCGAGGCATGCAGGAAGCTGGAATAAGAGGGGAGTAATCTCGCCCCCGATCATCTGCGGCGGTGCAGTACCTCTTTAAGTAACGGCTCCTGCGTGCTCGGACCAACTTCCCCGGGGAACTAATTATTGTCACGGACGGTAATTTATATTACCATCCCAGTTGTACCGCAATCGCGGGGTCGTGTAGACCATAGTCGACTCGCCAAGTTCGAGTCCCGGCGCGCTTGTCTGGGCCATAAAGTGTTTCCTCGCTTAATTTTAGGTTTATTATAATTAAGACGGAGCAAATGAGGTAGTAAAAGTGGTGTTTACGGCTTCGTACGTAGGACATGGAGATTCGGGATTTGTTGGCCCACACACCAGAGTTTCCGCTCAAACAATCGCACGAAAATATAACGGAAACTTTGTTAACGTTAAATCGTTAAAATTTCTAATACTTTGAACCTGTTGGAATGTGTTTAAAATCAATAATAGCTCGTGCCCCGTCGTCAAATACGTTATTATTTTGTTTGCAAGCACTGAAAAATATCTTTACATGAAAAAGAGATAACGCATGTAAACTTAATAATTTTTAAGATTCATAGGAAGCAAACACTTCGCGGGGAAAAAAAAAAGAAAAAAAAAGAAAAAATAAAATCAACTAATAAAGCAATAACCGTTCTCTACCCCTTGCTAGGTAGAAATAGTAGATTATCAACAGACAATAAATTACTCCTACACAAGACGACCATAAGAACGGGCTTTACATACGCTGCTGCCATTTGGTACACATATATTTATCATATGTTAGCATTATCAGCCATTTTGGATAAGTGGTTTGTTTTTGACAACTGGAAAGGTTAGTCACGTTTTTGTGTGTTCTTCGATTTTTTAATTTTTAAAAAATGGATCACAGAATATGGAATAAAGTGCTCCAACGCACTTAAAATATTGACTGTGGCATTCGGCGAGTCTATTTTGTCTCAAAAGGTGTTTATAAGTGGTACAAGCGCTTTACAGAAGGCCGAGAAAATGTTAATGACCATGAGCGTCCTGGAGTTGCAACCACGTCAACAAACGAAGAAAACATCGAAACAGTGAAGAAAACGGTTTTGGAAAATCGTCGAATCACTATTAGTTAGAAGTTTCAGAGGATATTGGCATATCAATCGGCCAAATGATGCCATGCAATTTTCTCGGATGTTTTGGGCATGAAACGTGTGGCAGCGAAGTTTGTTCCGAAATTGCAAAATTTTGAGCAAAAGCAACGTCGCATTAGTATCGCTCAGGAGTTGTTGAATGACGTCAACGACGATCCAGATTTGCTCAAAAGGGTCATAATTGGTGATGAAACCTGGGTATATGGTTATGACGTCGAAACCAAAGCCCAATCATCCCAATGGAAGCGGCCAGAAGAGCCAAGACCGAAAAAAGCACGCCGAGTTCGATCAAATCTGAAGGTTTGCTCACTGTTTTCTTCGATAACAATGGCGTGGTGCATCGTGAGTTCTTGCCAACAGGTCGCACGGTTAATAAGGAATACTACAAGGAAGTTATGCAACGTTTGTGTGAAGAAATATGGCTCAAACGATCGGAATTGTGGAAAAACAAATCATGGATTTTGCATCACGATAATGCACCAGCCCACACATCAATGCTCGTTCGTGATTATGTGGCCAAAAACAACACCGTAATCGTGCCTCAATCACCGTATTTATCAGATTTGGCTCCCTGCGACTTTTTCCTATTCCCGAAACTGAAGAGACCAATGAAAGAAAAGCTTTTTGCCACAATTGATGAGAATCGATGAGTCAGAATCGATGAACGAGCTGATGGCCATACCGAAAAGCGCATTCCAGACGTGCTTTGAGGATTGTAAGAAGCGCTGACTTTGTAATCAGTTTAATTTTGTACTCTGATGATGCATGTGTCAAGCGAAACTGGTCGGTTCTAATAAAATTAAATAAATCTTGTGGTTATAAACAAAGTAATTGTTATAGTTTCTTTCATAAGTCTTTGATTTTATGATGAAAAAAAAATAGATTGTTTCTGAAACATCAGAATATTACTGTGAAATAGTTATTTTTTATTTTTAATATTTAATATAATTCTTTTTTTTTTAAATTCAGTTCGTATTTTATACAATCGCGATGAAGGTTTAGGCTGAACCGAAATCAGTTGGTTGACATATCCATTAAAGTGTTTTTTTTTTTATTATATTTAAATTATTTAATAATACCACCAAAAATTACAAAAAAAAAACCATACACACTTTGATTTTTTTCTAGATAGAAAAATCATTTAGTAGTACATTTTCTCTGAATCTATTAAAATTGGAAATTAAAATATTTTTTATTCAATTCCAAAACATAATAGAATTTTTATCTTGTTGCCCCTTTTCCCGTACATAATCCATAGCAAAATATATATTGGAGTAGTATAAACATCCTAATTTTTAAATTATTAATTGTTTTTGTGTTTAATTCGTAGAACACCGTTTCATTTTTTTTTAAATTTACTGTATATCAAATTTAATAATGTTATTATTAAGTTCTGCGAGTATTTTAAGTTTTTATTATTGTTTGAAAATAATACAAATTTTGTATTCTATGGGGTTTTTGTATTTACAATGTGTTTCCCCGTATTTAATTGATTTACTTAAATGTGTTATATTGTTTTGATAATGTGAACATATTGAGAAGCGGTGAATTTATAATTTTCCTTACTTTATTACTTAATAAATTTTTTTTGAATTTCACAGAATAGAGAATTTTAATTATTTTCTAACTAAATCGATTTTACCTATAATATATAAATAAATATAATAGAAAAAAAAACATAAGGGTGTCTGAAAACGTATCTTAATTGAGAATTGGGAATATACGCACCTACGTAAGTATTGAGCAAAGCATGAATATTATCACGTACGCACTCAACCACCGTTCCCCGCACACATATATATATATGCATACATACAGCTGTATGGTGTTGGTGTAATCATTTATCGGGTATGTTTACAAAAGCTTGATTGGATTATCATTATTTGGTGTTACCGCAAAATTTGATCACTATTATGAAACCTCAATTATTTAGAGCGTAGGATTTGCGTCCAAAATATTCGCAACCATTTCAAATATCTTTCGTTGAAGCTATTACAATCTCCTCCCAAAAGTATGTTATAAGTTGTTCGGGTTTTGATTAATCGAAGAAAATTCAGTAACGGGTGATAATCAGAATTCAGATTAACAATAACGGAGCGTTATAACATTATTTGTTGAACGAAAATGCTCGAGGGAACGAGATGTTTAAGAAACTGAAAAAAAACTCACTCTTCCATAAGTTTCTCGAACTTCAAGCATATTACAGCTTTGTATCCCCACGTTAAATCAATACTATACGTACATTCACATAATAAATATATCACGTAACGAGGAGGAAAAAGATTCAAGGTTGTAATGTTCTTTTCTTTGATACCCTTTAAGTTAAAATAGAAAACAAATGAAGCTTGAACTCACTGAACTTTGACTCGCCGGAAAATTCTAAATCTCCTCATTTGAAAAGAGAATATATTTTTTAAAATGCACATCAAATGTTATGTTTAATAAAACATATTTTTTTATGTACAAATTGTACTTTATTGTTATAATGTGATATGATTTTGGAGTTCTAACCCGATTTATAGATTTCATATTAATTTAATTTTTTTTTATTTCTACGGTAGTTGATTAAGTCATGAAATAAGATGATGATAGTTTTTTTGCCGTTTTTGATGTGTATAGAATGAAATTATAATTTTTATAGAAAATCTGTGATTTTCGCAAATGATAGATGAGTGCAAGCGAGATAGCACGTTTGCGGAGATTCATAAAAGGTTGTGCGCGTTTGTTCTCGCTCTCTTATTTTTCGTGTCCTGTGCGTAATAAACGTTAATTCAGTATCATTATTAATGAATTGTTTTTGTGTTTAATTCGTAGAACACCATATATATGTATGTATTTTTTTAAATTGAATGTGAATCAAATTTAATAATATTATTATTAAATTCTGCAAGCATTTTTAGTTTTTATAATTGTGACAGCTGTTTTGGCGTTCAAGGCCATTTTTAAACTGCGGTTAATCCATATTGTGACGACTTATTAATATGATTCTATTTCCTCCCACCCACTTTTAATTTGGAGGGGTTTTTAAAAATAATGATTTATTTAGGTAAAACCGATTTAGTTATAATTGTAAAAACCTCACAAAATAGAGAATTTTAATTATTTTCTAAGTAAATCAGTATCATTATCTTTATTCAAAAAGAACTTACGAGTACCATATCTGACACAACATAAGAATATCAAATTGGCTCAGCCGGTTATATGTTTCTTGTCCACCAGAGGTAAAAAGTTTTATTAGGAGGTTTTAAAAGAAAATAGAATTATTGAAAATTGACTTGGATTGTACCAAATGAGGCTGACGTACTGAGGTGGATACTTTCGCTCCACTCAGTCGATCAGTCTTGTTGAAACTACTAAGCGCATTCATGTAAAAACTCCATGAGTAAACTTAGCAGCGTTTACATAATAAGAGGATTTACTATTTGAAAACGTGTTTCATTCATAAAATGCTTTATCATTTTGCAGTTAATCATGAGAATTTTAAAATATGTTTGTAAGCCTATTCCCTCGGATGTATAGCTGCTTTATCCAACCTTTCCTGCAATATTTATAATAATAATATAATATAACCCCTATTTTAACCGATATTTATAATAATAAAGCAATATAACCCATATTTTACGTTTTTTAATGGACTGAAAAATAAAACGTAATTGGAGCGAAAATGTAAAAGTGGGGTATTGAAATAAAGAATATTTAAATTTTATGTTTCTGAAAAAAATTACGTTTTATTAAAAAACAACACTCAGTTAATTTTTATTGAAATATTTTTTTATTAAAAAAAAAATGTATGTTAGTTTATTGCATTTTTGTTTATTTGTCATGAAATTCTCTTTCAAGACTATATAAACATTTAAAAGTGTAATCTTGAATATCACCAATGTTTGTAAAGTAGATTTTTAAACCCTCGATGAACCTCATGGCTTCTTCTTTTGTTGGAATATCAACCTCTTCTTCATCGGACAGTTCTTCAGCAGAAAAGTCTGCTGGTGTTAAATGAGTGTCAACAATGTCATCAACTTCCATCAAATTTGATGTCATAACATTCGAGTCAAGGTTTACATAATCCTCTAGCGGTTGGTCTGAAATCCTTTCCCAGCCTTCTAGAACATCACACTGGATATTTTCTTGGGTACTGGGTACGTCTTCATTCTGCTCCTTGTATATCCCAGCTTTCAGGAAATAATTATTGATGGTAGAGTCGGTTATTTCACCCCATGCCTTAACGTTATAATGCATTGCAATCAAAATAGACATCTTAAATTTGTTGGGGTCCTCATCTCGTTCTAACTGACACAATAACTTCTGTACCAAGTTTCTTCTATAGTAGTGCTTGAATGCCGGAATTATCTCTAAATCTAGGGATTGCTATTCACTTGTACAGTTAGGAGGAAAAAATGCCAACTGAATGTTCCTCAAAGTCAAGTTTGTGGGGTGAGCTCGGCACCTATCGAGGAATAGCAATATGTTTCGATGTTTTACTTCCATCAAAGCGTCTAATGCAGTAAGCTGCTTTTCAAATAAGATTGATGTCATCCAGGCTTTTTTATTGGCCGCATATTTTATTAAGCAGCGGGGTTTTGAAGACTTCCCAATCACTAACGGGGGAAGCTTCTCACTGCCATCTGAATTTGATATCAAGAGAACAGTGAGACAAACCTTGCTTTCCTCCATGACAGGCTTCACTCTTGAAGCTAAAAGTCTTACAAGGTAGAACGTTGAATAACGGCCCAGTCTCATCGGCATTAAAAATATCTCTGGGAGCGTTGTCTGCAATTAATGTAGGCACATCTCTCTCCTTCCAATTTTCAGCAATGTCCAAATCAACACTTTGCGATTATCTACAAATTGATCTGTAGACCACATTGTGCCTCTTCTTAAAACGATCCAATTGGTGCAGTAAATGCGTCAATATTTGGTCGATTCGCGATGCACAGCGTCTTTTCACGAATGATTGTACCGCCGACGGGAATATTATTGCCCCGCGCACTGACGAACCATTATTTAAAAATCTTCTCCATTTTTTCGTACTTCAACGCTTTGATGTACGAGTACATACGTTTTTTCACCCCGGGTCCACATTGAATAACGCTTTTTTCAATAGATTCACGATTTTTGATGATTGTGGCCAAAGTAGTAATGGGTATTCCTAAATTTCGGGCCAGCAAAACGCGTGAACAAACCTGTTTATTCACTTTTTCGAGAATGTTCCTTTTCTCTTATACTGACAAAGCTTTCCTTAGGTTAGAAATTATGTGTTTGAAAGAATGAGGACGTAAAAATGAATAATAATCGAACCGAAAGCAATATGAAATATGTCGCACGCTGACCAATCACCGCGCGTCTTTCTAAAGATACGGAGTTCGCCCACCAATCACCGTACGAAGTTCAAGAGACGCGGAGTTTTCACGCCAATCACCTTACTCAGTTCGAATGTCACGACTCAATCATTGTCAAGCGCGCGTAACTCGCACATTTTGAGTATTTCGGACATAAATCGCGGGAAAGAAAAACGTAAATGCGGGTATTAAATGTACTAAAATACCCCGGGACTGAAAAAAATATACGCAATTGCCGGGAAAATGTGAACTCTGGGCACGTAAATACGGGGTTATGCTGTATTTATTTATTTGAAACACACATTATTTAACAACAAAATGTAAGAAAGCTTTGACTGCCCAAATAGGAACAAATTCCGTTTTAGGACAGTCAAATTGACAAGTTTAGTTCATATTAGGCGCCATTATACAAAAATGGAAGGGAAAAAAGATAGTATTAACATAGTATGGTAAATGAAAAAATTAAAATAACTTAGTATGAAGAGATGTGAAGAGTATAGAAAAGTATTGAAAAAAAAAAACAATTGTGTATACCAGATAATTTGATTATAGTATAATAATTAATATTGAATTATAGTAAAGTTCAAAGAGAAAAGAAAAAAAATTAAGTAATTGTTTACGAATACCAGATACTTGGGGTATAGTATAATAGTTAAGTACTTATGAAGATAAATAATTATGTATATGTTTTTGATATGTACTGATTGGTGCTGCGCCCTTGAGGTGATTTTTCACAAAAACGGCGCTATAAAAATCATCTAATTATACATACTATACGCATGTGGTTGTGACTTCATCATTGCAGACCACTTCGCAACAGTTGAACAACATGAAAATAGTAAAATATTTATAGATGTAAAACCCAATTGTATTGGGACCTTGGATTATAAAAGAATAGATGACAGAAGATATTCTATCACGTATTAAAAAACGAGATTCTTTATTTAAGCGGTGGAAAAGCTCCCCAACAAATGCAATTTATGAAAAACAATACAAATCTTTTCGTAATTTTGTTAATAAATTAATAATAAAAAGTAAAACAACCTTTTTCTGTGACAAATTTAAGATTAATTTTACAGATATCGAAAAAAACTGGGATGAAATAAATAAAATGTTATTAGTAGGTTTATGTTAAAAATCAATCTGCGGAAAATATTACAAACCAATATGTTAATTATTTTTCAGATAACACAGCCTTAATGGTTCATAAATGTGACTTTAAGGCGTCAAAGATTGTCCCGATAGAGTCACCGCAAAGTTTGTATATACCACGTGCATCACTCGCAGACATATTGAGTATAGTCAAACTTCTCAAAAATTCTTACTTCAGGATTTCTCTAACTATATGAATAATGAATTGAATAACAAAAGACATGTTTTGGTACTGTTCATAGACAATTCAAAGGCATTTGATACTATAGACCTGATGAAATTTTTACATATTTTGGAGGCAATAGGGGTAAGAGAAAACGTTCCCAAACTATTCAAGAACTTCCTAACCAACCACCAAATCCGGGTAAAAATATAAGACAAATTTAGTAAAAGAA
Organism: Halesus radiatus; assembly: GCA_022606495.2. Taxonomy (NCBI): domain Eukaryota; kingdom Metazoa; phylum Arthropoda; class Insecta; order Trichoptera; family Limnephilidae; genus Halesus; species Halesus radiatus. The sequence continues at coordinate 31,652 of JAHDVE020008045.1, read as the reverse complement.
GTAATGTCAAAATAGGAGTTCCACAAGGGTCGAGTTTAGGTCCAACGCTGTATATTATCTTTGTATCACTTTTGAACAAAATATTCTCGTTTGTTAAATATTATGTACACGCTGATGATACAGCACTTATAATATCCCATGAAAATTTGGATACCTCAGTGAAATTGTTACAGCTTAACTTTATTTCTTTATTAAAATGGTCACATGACACTGGTCTAATAATCAATGCTAAACAAACGAAATTGATGCAGATAAGATCCCCGCATGCAAGGTACAGCGAGGCACCTGTAATCATATCTCATTCATTTAATTGCATTCACAATAATACCAAACAGCCCTGCGCGTGTACAAGTATCGAATTAGTCAACCAGTATATGTACCTAGGTGTTACGGTGGATTGTAACATGAAATGGGACGTACAAATTTCCAACCTCTGTAAGCGACTTCAAGCTATTGTAGGAAGACTCCATAAGGTAAAATTTTATGTGCCTATTAAAACTATGAAACTTATTTATTTGTCTCTAGCAGAATCGACTATAAGATATGGTATAACTTCTTGGGGACACTCGTGTGAGACCAACATAAAAAATTTACAGCTGATTCAAAATGCCATGGCGAAATTGCTAGTAAGTAAAACAGTTTTTAAGCAAAGGCGAGACATTGATATCATGTACAAATCAATTAATGTATTACCTGTTCGTGGTCTTTTGTGCAAAAAATTCTACTATAATTTTCTAGTACCTTTACGGTCCTAGAAAATTCCACGAACACTGGTGCTGTACACTTGGAGTACCATAAATACGAGTAATAAATTATTGTGTTTAAGTTCGATAAAAATGTATTATTTATATGATTACTCATGTAAATCATTTTATTGATAGTTCATATATTTTGTGCATAAATTCGCTAATACACAACATTTTACAATAGATTTTTTTCCTGTAGTTCTGAAAAACATCTCCCACGCATAAATCGCATCATGCATCCATTACTACCGGCAGACCTTCGGCTACTACGGACGACCGCGAATCGCGCTCCCTACCGCACCACTCGGCGAGTTATCAATGCATGCATGTATTCACTATATATATTGACTAATTTTTTCCCGACCATTCTATGAAACATTTTCTTCTGTTGTTTTCGATACATACTATATCTACTGTACACATATTGCAATATATCTAAAATATAAATTCAGTCTGTTTACATAGATATTTATTGATACATGTCAACTCAATTGATAGCACCAGAAAGAAAAAGTTAAAATAGTTGCGTTGAACATAATCACCGCCTCAATACCCCAATTTAAAAATAATGGCAGCCAAAAAGTAAGCAATATGGAAATGTCCTAAATACAAAAGCAAACGGAGCTCACCGTCTGCGCCAACTGGTACAAAAACTGAAAGTCCTATACGATCGTCTTACTAAATAAACCCTTCGATGAAAAAATTACTGAAATGAAAAAAGGACAAAATTAGCGATTTGAAGAGAAACAGCGAATTTGTAACCAATATGACGAACCTCTGTCAAGATTTAATCAAATGCAGGGTCTCCAAAAGGAAACTCATTTTTTAAGTGAGGAGAACGACATAAAAAAATACAAGAATCTCAAGCCTCCAGACTTGCAGCATTTGCGCAAGAGAAACTCACCACTGTCACAAATTTTATGGTCAAAAATTAGCCATCGGATCAAAATGCCTGCAATATTCTTAGATCCTTGTAAAACCTTTGATTCTATCTCACATCCTAAACTGTTACAAAAACTGTCAAACATTGTAATAAATGATATTGAACTTGGTATTTTTCTAAACTACCTGTCAAACTGGAAACAAAGTGTAAAACTCAATAACTATCTTACCAAACAACTGCTAATTAGTTTTGGCGTGCCTCAATGTAGCGTTTACGGTCCTACTTTATTCTTAATCTACATAAATAATTGTGTAATATGTCTATATATGCCAAAATTCTAAGTTTTGCTGATGATACGATTCACCTTTTCAAAGCAACAAATGGAATAATGTTTATTAAGAAGCACACAGGGGCATTAATATAATTAAAATATGACTAAACGATAATACCCTAACGCTGAATGTGGTCAAAACTAAATTCTTTTCCTCAAGCATTTTCTTCTTTAATTATCCCACAAAATCAAAATAAAATATATGTTTGCCCCCTGCTTAATGCTAGTATACTCGTATGTGTTTGCCCTTACTTGGAACGGGTGACAAAAATAAAAAACTTAGGTATTATTTTTTATAGTTATTTAACGGGGAGAGGGATGTTATGAGGGAGTTATTATTTATTAATTCAAAATAATGATAATATTATTTTGCCATACGATAAACATGGTGTTTTTAAAGAGAAACATATTTATTAAGTTTTTTTTTTAAATTTGCATGGGCTTAGCATTTATCAAAATAAATTGAGAAATATTACACATTTCTGACCATTCTACGCATGTTTTACAAAAACAATTAAAAAATTCAATATCCTTAAAAAAATGTTGTGAAGGTTTTTCTTTAACATGCCGATAAGATAAATAAAAAAAAAACAACAGTGTGTAGTTTAATTTTTTCATAAATGCTACGTTACTTTAATTTTCTTTTTTTAATGCGGATTACAAATTTCTGGTTAAGTTTATTTACAAAAACGTTACGAGAAAGGGTTAAAAATATTTTTCTCCACATAAAATCATATTCATATTTTAAATATTTTGTAAAACATACAACAGGACGGTCAGAAAAAGTAATATTTCTGTTAAGATTTTGATAAATGCTAAGCCTATGTAAATTTATAAAATATTTAATAAATATTTTTCTATTTAAAAACATTATGTTTGTCGTATTGCTTAATAATAATATAAATATTTCGAAAAAATAAATAATTCTTCTCCGACATCCCTCTCCCCCTTGAAGTAGAAACAACATACATCACTAGAGCAAATACATTTAGAAAATCTAAATACTTCTTTAGACAAACCCGTAATTTTCGAGCCTTGAATCAACTCAAAACAATTTATTATTCACTGTGTCAATCGTTAAATGAATACAATATTATAGCCTAGGGTGGAGCTACTGCTGCCGCCATTGATCCCATCCTCAAAGCTCAGAAACTATGTATAAATATTATTCTAGAACTACCAATCACCAGCAGTTCGGACGAATTTTTAAGTAATCTGTTACGTACATATTATCGCCTGTACGCAACAAGCCGTATTTATTGTTAAACATTTAATAATTTTAACAGTACTACCATGAACTTGATGTTCTGGTGTCTATACACTAATTTAAGAAAAAAAAAGAAATTTATAGAAATAAAATATATCTACATAATGTATGTATATAAACATTTTTTTCAAGTGAGATTATAATATACACCTAAAATTAGTTTCTTGTAAAATGTATTTTAAGTTTTTTCTTAAAAAAATCATAATTTTTTTCATCTAGTATATCTTTGGGAAGTTCGTTAAAACATTTTATGGTAGAATATGTGTAATGGTGTTGAGCTGTTGTTGTATTAAGTTTAGGGATTATTATTTGTCCTGTGGTTCTCGGCCTGGTGCTCAATGACTCTAATTTTAGATTTTCTTGGTGGATTTGAATTAATTAATTTTTTCGTATATTGTATTTAAATCTAAGACTTTAAATTCGTTCAATAACTCATAGGTTGAAAAAAAAGATGTTTTTTTTTTTTAAATTATTGTAATCAGTCTTCTTTGGACTATTTCCAATGGGGCTAAGTTAGTTTTAAATGCTCCTCCCCAGAATATTATTCCATATTGTAGAATTGATTGTGCTAAAGCATAGTAAACCTTCAGTAGCATAGATTTTTGTAAAATATTTCTTAGTTTGAGGAATATGTACTCGTAGTATAGTTTTCGAATTCGTTTAATATTTTGAGCAATATGTTCTGTCCATTTCATGTGTTGATCTATTGTTATTCCCAAGTATTTTATATGATTCTTTGTGTTCGGGTATTGCCTCTCCCATACAAGTTGGTATATTCTAAACCCGTATTGTTATTGCGAAATCCAATGAAAAAAACCACGTTTTTTTTAATACTTTTTGAATAATAATCCAAAGAACGGGCGGTTGTTTATAAAGGTGGAAAATAAATAAGATTTGAATACTGAACAATTCATACCTCTGCTGAAACGATTAGGAAAACACTAAAACAAATCGATCCTCGAGTCGCCGGCAATTCAGTTTTGGTCAAGAGACATGGCGAAGCCATTATCGGCCATCGACGGGTGTAAAGTGCCCCCACCGAGCTGATGTCGATATCTGCTCCGCGCTCAGCCGAATCGGGAGGCGCTTACCCGAGACCGCTGACCGCCGGCCAGACCGCGCTGGTGAATACATCTCCCTCCGTCTCTGCGTCTTGCTAATCCAATAAAAGTCTTCGGTGCACACACAGTTTCCTTCGTGTAGAAAGCATTCTAAAACCTTTTTACATAATAGATGGAGGATTCAGATTATATAAGATCTATACAATCACCGTCCAACTTAAATGCTTCTAATAAATTAATAAGAATTACTGTGTATATACACCACTGTTTTAAATACATATATATCAACATGTTTCGAAAGTGAAGCTTTCTTCATCAGCAATATACAGAATACTGATAAATAATGACAAGTATAGAAAATTAAAAACAAAGAAAACAATAATTTAAGAATAGACAATTTACAAATATAAACAAAAATTAACAATAAGTGATGAAAGTGGGTAAGAAATTAAATAAAAATGTAAAAAATATTAAATGCCTCTAATAAATTAATAAGAATTACTGTGTATACACCACTGTTTTAATACATATATATCAACATGTTTCGAAAGTGAAGCTTGAAAGTGGGTAAGAAATTAAGTAAAAATGTAAAAAATATTGAAAAAAATAAATATTCTTATAAAACATAAAATAATAAATTTATGGTAGAAATTTGAAAACGAAATTACTTTTATTATTACTACAAATAAACTCATGAAAACGACCTCACATGAAAATAAAAATAAAATTGTTATTGTCAAAAAAATGATTATTAGAAATGTTTAATTGATTGTTAATACTTTTCCTTATTTCGAAAATTACAAATTTATCTAATTTTAAACCAGTTGAATACGTATGTTTTTTTATAAAACCTTTATTAATGTCAAAATAATGATTTCTTTGCAAAATATGGTTGGCAAAACGACCCCTAGGAATAACCAGATACCATCTGACACAGCAATGTCATACGATAATGAGCTCTAAGGAAAGCAATTTTAAGGCTCATTATGGCATAATATTGTCGTACCAGATGGAACCTTGTTATTATGAGGGGTCAAAATTCATAATAATTATTATCACTCACACCTTCGATTCTCCTTAACTCTAGCATTAAAATTTCTTTAAGTATTACTTATATTAAAAAAAATTGAAATCGTTACAAATAAATTTAAAGAACCCCGAAGTATTAAAAATATCTTTATCCTTGTTATTTAAAATATTTTTATTATTTATTAGTATAAAAAGCAGTACTGTTATTTAAAAATATTTTTTTCTCCATTGTTTACCAATGCCAAATATTTCTGGATAAACATAAGATTTAACAAACTTTTTCTTTAACTATTCATTTTATATGTTATTTAGTAATTTAGTAGTATAAGCGATTTTGATTGCAATCTATTTAATTATACAATATTATTTATAAAAAAAATTGATACAGGAACATTAAGTAATCTACTAAGCATGTAATGAAACGCTGATGATTTTGAGCATAAAGATGATTAGAAATATTATGTATAATGTACTAATATATTCAAGTATACTAACGTACTTCTTATTAATTGTATTAATAATGACGCCACAAAATTACTATAAATCTATTGAATAAATTAAATGCCTCTATGAGGTTTGTTCAAAAGAAGAGGTGAATTTCGAATTTTTTCGAAAAATATTTATTTATTCATCAATGTTCATTTTCTCCCCTTCAAAGTAATCCCCCTCAGGTATAATGCACTAATGCAAGCGCTTCTTCCAATCCTCGAAGCACTTCTGGAATGCGCTTTTCGGTATGGCCATTTACGGTTCTTCGATTCTGACTTTATCTCATCAATTGTGGCAAAACACTTTCCTTTCATTGGTCTCTTCAGTTTCGGGAAAAGGAAAAAGTCGCAGGGAGCCAAATCTGGTGAATACGGTGGTTGAGGCATGATTACGGTATTGTTTTTAGCCAAATAACGAACAAGCATTGATGTGTGAGCTGGTGCATTATCGTGATGCAAAATCCATGATTTGTTTTTCCACAATTCCGATCGTTTTAGCCGTATTCCTTCACGCAAACGTTGCATAACTTTCTTGTAGTATTCCTTATTAACTGTACAACCCGTTGGCAAGAATTCATGATGCACCACGCTATTGTAATCGAAGAAAACAGTGAGCAAAACCTTCACATTTGATCGATCTCGGCGTGCTTTTTTCGGTCTTGGCTCTTCTGGCCGCTTCCATTGGGATGATTGGGCCTTGGTTTTGACGTCATAACCATATATTCACGTTTCATCAGCAGTTATGACCCTTTTGGGCAAATCTGGAATGTCGTTGACGCCATTCAACAACTCCTAAGCGATACTGATGCGACGTTGCTTTTGCTAAAAATTTAGCAATTTCGGAACAAACTTCGCTGCCGCACGTTTCATGCCCAAAACATCCGAGAAAATTGCATGGCATCAGCCGATTGATATGCCAACATCCTCTGCAACTTCCTTACTAGTGATTTGACGATTTTCCAAAACCGTTTTCTTCACTGTTTCGATGTTTTCTTCGTTTGTTGACGTGGTTGCAACTCCAGGACGCTCATCGTCATTAACATCTTCTCGGCCTTCTGTAAAGCGCTTGTACCACTTGTAAACACTTTTTTGAGACAAAGTAGAGTCGCCGAATGCCACAGTCAACATTTTAAGTGCGTTGGAGCACTTTATTTAATTTTCGACGCAAAATTTAATCCATATTCTTTCATCCATTTTTTTTCAAAAGTAAAAAATCGAAGAACACACAAAAACGGGACTAACCTTTCCAGTTGTCAAAGACAAACCACTAATCCAAAATGGCTGATAATGCTAAAATATGATAAACATACGTGTACCAACATAACAAAAAAAAACGATAATCGAATGTACAGCCCGCGAAAATTCAAAATTCACCTTTTCTTTTGAACACACCTCGTATATGATTTTTTAAGCACCATTTTGCAATAATATAACTCTCCAGAGGATTATTACCTTTCCCCGTGTGAATATCTCTAATCGATTTTAAATAATATGACGTCACAGTTGTTCATTAGGTGAGAGTAAATTGGTTTTTAATTTATTTATTTCTTACACGGGGCAATTTTTTTAAACTAACTCCGCACGGGAGGCCCTGAGGGAAATAATTTACCTTAAGGCCGATATCATCTTTGGGGATGCTATCTGGAGGGTCTTTCAGAGGATGGGAAGGAGTGAACTTGGGTCTTGAAGAGACACAGGTCAGGCAGATCATTCCATAGCTGAGCTGTTGAACACAAGAACAAGTCGTAGAAGCGACCCGTTCTCATATGACAAATGTCAACCTTGTGCAAATGTTGGGCGCGCGTTTGGCGTGTTTCCCGACTATGCACCGGTGCCGAAGGTATCAATGACGTTAGTTCCTCAGAGCATCTTCGATTAAAATACTCGTATAATAAGGACAGCAAATTCACTCGATGTCTGTGCTCCAACGTTTGCAATCCGTTTGGTAAGATAAGCAGATCTATCAAACGGATCGCCCGTTTCTGCAAGGAGTCAAGGATTTTTTTCAGTTTTTTGGAACTCCCGACCAGAGGTGGCTGGTAAATTCTATACTGGGGCGCACTTGTGATTTGTACGGGGTCAGCAGTTGTATACTATTGACGTATCTGCGGGCTATGAGAGGCTAACTTTACTCTGGCTTTGATGGAGCCCACATACCTGAGCTGGTCACTCATGGTTACACCAAGAATATCAATGGAGGGCTTGTTGGGAATACTGCTTCCCTTAAAGGAGACTAGATTATCATTTCTATCCCCTTTAGATGTAATCAGACGTGATTGGGTCTTTGAAACATTAAATTCGATGGCTTATTCTTACCGCGAGAGGAAACCCTCTGGCGGTAACCTAACCAAAGTTCTGATGTATGAGAGCTCAAACTTTTGAATTCTTTCATTTTATAATTTGATAAACTTTCCTTATAGTTTTATACTGCAAATAGTCGGTAATTTTTTTGGTTTGTTTTGATAAACTAAAATACGTATTTATTTACTTATTATATTATGTACGCCATATATGGGCCTTTAGATATTTAGTTAATTACAATAGTGACACAGGTGCAAAACACATCCCAGTAGGTACATAGATATAATAGATAGCCTTCATGAAAGGCACCGACTAAATATTACATTTGTCTCACCAACAAATACAGGAATCAATATATTGTAAATAACAGTTTATTTTCTGTACCTAATATAACAGTTAAGGGTTATTTTCGATAAACCTTCCAGTATTTACACAGTACCTTACAGTAATATGCTTTTTCGATGATTACATTGATAACCTCTCCTAAACTATCAAATTAAAAATTGTATTACTGGCTTGCATTGCATTGTTTTCTATACAACATAAATAATAAAAGAATGTTAAATATTATAACAATATATGATCGCGTGAAAACTGTTGAGATTCGTAAAGAATGCAAGGCTGTTGTAAGCGTAATGAGTAAGAATAAGAAAGAGACAACGTGGAACAAAGAAGTGTTAGGAGAATATATATCACGCGAATGTGAATGAAAGAAGCCGGGGACGCCCGAGGAAAACATGGTACGATCAAGTGAAACAAATACTTGAGTCGGGCCATGTCAGAAGTAGGAATAACATAATAATAATAGAGAATGTATGAGGCGATGTATGAATGTGAATGAAGCAAGAAGTACATGCCAAGATTGAGTTGTTTGGCGGTCCTTTCTCTCTGACTACCCATGCGGAGATACAGTATGATTGTTAGTTAGTTAAATATTAAAAAAAAAAAATTATATATATATATATAATTGAACTGTTCTCATTAGCTTAGTTGGTTAAGCGGTTACCCCGGATAGGTAGAGGTCTTGGGTTCGAGTCCCAGATGCGACAGAAATCTTTTTAATTTTTGTTGTTCATTTGGGTTCATTTGGGATGTGTTAATATTATCTTCTTCAATGATTAAAAAATTAAATTAAATATTGAGTTATAGTCTAATTAGAGGTAGCTTAAGGATTATTTTTACAGTCGTTTTCTGTGCCTTCATGATTGGGTCTAGTGCAGATGAAGTGCCACCTCCCTATGCTATGATACCATACTCAGTAATAGATTGACAGATCGAGAAATAAATCATTTTCATGTCTTGGAAGTCGAGAAAGTTTCGAATGGTTCTGAAAAAGATCATCGTTTTTCTAATTTTATTTGCGATGATTTGAATATGAAGATTCCACTTGAGATTTCATCTGATTAGTGTGCTCAATGTACTGGCACTGACAATATTAATTTGGATTCATACATGTGTATTTTAATGGAGAAATCGTCATCTGGTTGACCTGTAATATTTATGCTTGAATATTTAAAAAAAATATGTCACAATATTTTGTTTTCTCGGTGTTCAGTGTGAGCGTATAAACATTCAAACATTTTTTTTAAACTATTCTTATATCCATTTCAGCTTTATTGAAAACATCTAGCCAAGTGTCAGCTTCAAAAATTAAGATCGAGATGGGAGTTGTGATGGGTAACCAGCTATGTGGATCTCCACCCGGCGGCGTAATGTTTCACGAACACAAAGGAGGTGGCAGGAGACTCGTCTACAAAGGCCAGAGTTGCAGAGTCCGCCATCAAGGACTTCAGCCGTTTGGAAGGCCAAAGGTACAGAACAGGACGGTGAACAATTGTGTGTATAGTTGATTTTTGACATTGACGATTTATACAATTGTAAAGCGACCCATATGACAAGTTAGTTAGGATTCAGATATACGAGGTATATTGTTGAATCATCAGTAGTTAATACCAGTTCTGTGAAAGCAGACAAATTGATTATAGATTTAAACCATAAATGGCAGCCCTAATACGTAACGTCACCTCGAAGGACAAATTGTTTCATATAAAGCATTGTTCATCATTATTTTGCTCTCTTACTACAAATTAATAAAAAATTATGAAGTTAAAATCTGTGTCCGTCGGGAATATTTGGGGAACATAAAATAAGTCGGTAGATATTTATTTCTACCGATATTGTCAATAAATCAAATATATTATTAAAAAAGTCACTAGTCATCCTTGAAAAGAACGTTCCCCAAAAATAAAAGTTTGGTATTAAAAGGCCAAATTGGTACCAAACTAAAGATTGGTATTAAAACATACATTTAAGATGATGTATATGAATTTTGAAAGAATCCTTATTATTCTCCGATCTTCTAAAATAGATATTCATGTTTAAATTCATCCACTTTGTCACAATCCAAGAGAGCCAAAATGTTGAGTTGGTGGGGTAGACAAAGAAAGTGCACGAAATTGTGAAGTATGAAACTGTTTTATATGTATTTTATTATTAACTGGGCTAATACCGAGGATTTTCAATCTTCCTTGATCCACACAACATTGTGGATTCAACCTCGATTGAGGATGCTATAGTCTCGCATAAAAAATTAAGTTCACAAAGAACAAAGCCATTTCCATAAAGTTCTTAATCGAAGTTCAGGGACCTTGACCCATCCACTTAAAAAAAATAAGCGGCAAAAGAGTACACATAAAAATATAAAGTGAGGTATGAAGAGCAACAGACAACACTTCAGCGTGAATACCCAGAAAAGGATGTAGAATAAAGTCCTCCTTTCGACTTGCTCGAAAATGTTATTTTGTTTTTGTTTACTGTATATAAAACCGAAAGTGGAGAAGGTATTTGAAGATTGAAGCTGTAGTCGAGGGTGTACGGTATAGAAACACACCCCTATGTACTTTTGAATGTCGCCGGAGTCATTTTGCGGTTTGCGCGCTCAGAGGGCCGTAAACAGGCAAATCCAGGAAAGAAATGCGGCCGCTCTGTTTCATAAAGCGCTAAAACGTTGCATAATTTTTGCAGATCCAACAAAGTGTAAACGTTTCACAGCGTTTATTCGTGAAGAGTATATTTTAAGTCTATTCTATTATGAATAAACAGTTGGCAGGAATCAGAGCATTCATCGCTCCGGAAATATTTAGCGCTTCAATAAATGATTATGTAGCAACACGATTATTCAGTGAGCGCTAGCTCACGTTTTATCAACTTTCGTAATATGAACGTTGGCCCCATTTTACTGTTCTTTAAATATTTCCAGCATGATTTTCAGCGATAACTGCATGCATAGCTTAGTTCGATTAAATATTTATTTATAATTTCTTTAAAAGACTGTTCATTTCACTTTGTGGCGTCATTATTAATAAATTAATTAAAATATTTTGTTAATTGATAAACTAAAGTTTTTTTTTTTTTAAGACAAGATTTTTGTGCATAGCGCAGAGTAACAATTATTTTTATAAACAATAATTATTAATCTGAAACACTCATCCAAATTGAAAAAACCTTCCGAGCAAAGTAATGTAATCAATTAAATCAGCAATCGTCCTGACGGCGACATTTATCTTTGCTTGGAAGGTTTTTTCAATTTGGATGAGTGTTTCAGATTAATAATTATTGTTTATAAAAATAAAATATTTTGTCTTCACCACTTTATTAATATCTTATACACATATCTACATGTTTCGAAAGCGATACTTTCGTCATCATGAATATATTGAAAACTGCGTATTCTAGTAGGTTATTTATTCATTTGAAACACACATTATGAAACAATAAAATGTGACTGCCCAACTGGGTACAAATCCCGTTTTAGGACAGTCAAATTGACAAGTTTAGTTCATATTACCGCCATTATATAAAAATAGAAGAGAAAACGCTAGTATTGACATGGTATATAATAATCTAGAAAAATGTATAATAATTAAGTATAAAGAGATGTGAAGAATAGTAAAGAAAAAAACTTATGAACGTACTTATGAAGAGATGAGAAAAACACATATTATAGAGTAAACAATTAAGTATTATGAGGAAAAAATGCGTTTAAAATAGAGTACTAAAAACATTTTGTTGAATAATATTGATAAGATTATGTATTATATATATTCCTGATGAAGGAAGGATGGCTTTAGAAACATGTGGTTATGTATATATTAATAAAGTGGTGAATACAACAAAATTTTAACTCATTTATAAATATTTATTTAATCATAAATTTAAAAAACAAAATCAAAAATACTAGCTCATCTCACAACGACAGTAGAGATGAATAGAATGAGATATGGTTTCGAAAGATGTTTGAAGCAGTTACAGTGTAGTTATTAATATAGTAATTAATTATATACATATATTATAGGAAGGTTGCGCGATCGATTCCCGTTCTATAACAAAATACGTCAGAAATATTTACATGAATATTTTTGAACTAAGGAGTCTGATGGTACTTACGAAAAAAAAATCATAGAAAACATTTTGATTAAAAGATAGGCATAAAATTTTCAAATTTCCAAAAAAACTTTTATATTTACCAGGAAGCGAAACATGCTCCACGCGTAAAATATCAAATAATCACCACTTTTCACGTCATTTTAATTTTACCTTATTTCCATCGTCCTATTGAGATCGCGCGGATTTCTCCATCTCGCGTAACCTGATTATGTCTTGGCCCAAAAATGGCGGAAGAATAAATGGCAAGGAGTGAGAGGGCGGTGAAGCTTGAGGAAGGGATGGAAGGGGGAGGGGAGGAGCAGACCCCCTCAGCCACCTTTATTCGGCGTCAAATCACGTCAGCAATGAATACAAAGATGGGCGCTAATAAAAGGCCACTCGGATCGAATGTGGTGACGTATTCGAGTGGATTTTGACGCGATCCTTGGAACCCAGGGTCCCCCGAGTTTATGCGAATCGAAAGGGTTGAGCGATTATTCAGATGGTTTTTTTATTCACACCCGACCCGGTGTGGAGAGGTGAGGCGGCCACAGGCACACCGGCTGCGGGAGGCCGCGCTTTATGTGGCTTGTTTTGAATACAAGGTAAGGCCTTGATTTACTCCCCATTTCTAGCTACATAAAGAGTCAAAGATTTATAGCACGAAGAGGACCTAATTAAAAATTCGAATTCCTTTCCCTCGCTACCTACATCAATAGTGGAAGTATTAAAAAAAAACCTAAGATTAAATTTTGTCAGGGTAACTCAATTTGTAGGTGCACAAGAAATTCACTAAAAATGCTTATTGATAAAATCGCACCCATTTTTTTCCCGTTTGAGAAAGTATTTTGGCCGTTGAAAAATAATAAGCCCCTTCTCGCGAAAACCGGCTTTTATTAGGTTTTAAAATAAATTTCTCTCTTGTTTAACCTACACGTGTTCATTCATAATTTAAAACCTACTTAAATTTTGTTTCAGTGCGAAATCTTTGCTATCACACGCTTTAAAAAGTTGGCGCTTCGGGTTTTTACGCCTTGTGTTTCTCGCTGAAAAGAATAAGATTTCGGCTTAAACGAGTTTGAGAGAGAATAGAACGCCCAGGAGAGGCGGGCGGACGGGCGGGTGATGAGGGAGCGGGTGGGGACGGGGGCTATATATAGTGCGCCTCTGGGAAGCATTGCCTTTTATCACCACCCGTGAAGAAAGTTTATGTAAACTTCGGGCCGGGCTGATAGGGCCGGGCGGCGGATTGCGATACCGCGCCGATTAGCAGCCATTCCGCCTAGCAAGTCCGATCCCCGATCCTCAAACTATCACCGACCAACAAACTTCCCGGAATTATTCCGCTTTCTTTGTCACCAGCCGGCTATTGAAAATAAAAAAATGGAGAAATGAAGTCACTTTTATCGCGCTATTGAATTACTTTTTCAATGACTAACGGCTTCAATGGTTTTAAAAATGGGTTCAGAATTATGGGAGAGAGATTAGAAGACACTTTTAATCATAAAAGTACCGACTTCAAATGGCGCATCGAAGTAATGAAGCCTTATGCACGCCTGTACTTGCAATCATACTTGGTCGGCATTCGAATTTATAGAAATTTTTTTGATAACATAAAAACAATATTGTTGCTCGTACCTTCATATTACGTATTCAACTCGTTTTGTCAACGAAAAACAGTAAAATAATGCTTTTTCTTATACCTATCTACTACATGTAGTATGTAACTCGCTGTATGTATATAAAGCTGTACCTATTTACTACATGTAGTATGTAACTCGCTGTATGTATATAAAGCTATACCTATCTACTACATGTAGTATATAACTCGCTGTATGTATATAAAGCTATACCTGTCTACTACATGTAGTATGTAACTCGCTGTATGTATATAAAGCTATACCTATCTACTACATGTAGTATGTAACTCGCTGTATGTATATAAATCTATACCTATCTACTACATGTAGTATGTAACTCGCTGTATGTATATAAAGCTATACCTGTCTACTACATGCAGTATGTAACTCGCTGTATGTATATAAAGCTATACCTATCTACTACATGTAGTATGTAACTCGCTGTATGTATATAAAGCTATACCTATCTACTGCATGTAGTATGTAACTCGCTGTATGTATATAAAGCTATAACTGTCTACTACATGTAGTATGTAACTCACTGTATGTATATAAAACTATACCTGTCTACTACATGTAGTATGTAACTCGCTGTATGTATATAAAGCTATACCTATCTACTACATGTAGTATGTAACTCGCTGTATGTATATAAAGCTATACCTATCTACTACATGTAGTATGTAACTCGCTGTATGTATATAAATCTATACCTATCTACTACATGTAGTATGTAACTCGCTGTATGTATATAAAGCTATACCTGTCTACTACATGCAGTATGTAACTCGCTGTATGTATATAAAGCTATACCTATCTACTACATGTAGTATGTAACTCGCTGTATGTATATAAAGCTATACCTATCTACTGCATGTAGTATGTAACTCGCTGTATGTATATAAAGCTATAACTGTCTACTACATGTAGTATGTAACTCACTGTATGTATATAAAACTATACCTGTCTACTACATGTAGTATGTAACTCGCTGTATGTATATAAAGCTATACCTATCTACTACATGTAGTATGTAACTCGCTGTATGTATATAAAGCTATAACTGTCTACTATTATTTAGACCAATTACTAATACTAAATAAGTATTATTATTATGTTACGTATTATGCTATAGTTAGGTAACGACTTGCTAGTACCAAAGATTATTAGTTTAAATATTATCAGTCCCTAGTCCTAGTAATGTTTAAATATTTGAATATTCTTCTACTCTGAAAACTTTTGTTGGGTTTTCGAAATATTACTTTTCCTTTTTAATACACTATTTTCTTTTTTTTTCAGACTAACTAACCATCACGCCGTTTCCCCGCAGGAGTAGGCAGAGAGGACGGACCGCCAAACAACTCGATCTTGGCATACACTTCTTGCTTCATTCACATTCATACATCGTCTCATACATTCTCTTCTATTATTCCGACTTCTGACATGGCCCGACTCAAGTATTTGATTCACTTGATCCTGCCATGTCTTCCTCGGGCGTCTCCAGCTTCTTTTTCCGTTCACATTCGCGTCATACATTCTTCTTACACTCCTTTCTTCGTTCATTCGCTCCACATGCCCAAACCATCGCTTATCCCTTTCTTAATCTTACTCATTACGCTTAAATCAGCCTTGCATTCTTTACGAATTTCAATATTTTTCACACGATCATACATGGTTTTACCACACATTCGTCTCAGAGATCTCATTTCTACGGTATTCAGTATACTTTCATCCTTCTTCTGCCAATTCCATGCCTCACTGCCATACATCAGGGTTGGTATCAGCACTGTTGTGGACTGCTAGCTCCGCTTCTTTGGACAACGTTTTGTTAGCGCCAACCGCGTACCGTCCTCCGTTAATGGAATTTCCTGCATTCACCCTTCTTTCAATATCCCTATCAGTCTTTCCATCTCTCGTAAACATACTTCCCAAATATACAAACGCATCGACCTGCTCCAAGTATTCGTCATTCACAACTATATTGTACACTGTTTTCGCACTCTCTCTTTCAAACACCATGACTTAAGACTTACTTACATTCATCATTAGCTCGTTCTTCATGCATACTTCATTCATCCTAGATACAAGATACTGTAAATATTCCATACTGTTAGCAATCAGCACCGCATCATCCGCATACAACAGGCAACATACTTTCAGATTACTCATTTTCGCGCCCAAGCCCACCTCTTTCAATTCTTTCATACAATTATCCATGTATAGATTGAATAACCATAATAATAAAAAAAAATCTGTTACTATAATAATGCAACAGTCATTTCTTCAAATGATTGATAACTTTGTGGCATCATTATTAATTATATAATTGAAAATACGCTTTGTATATACCACTTTACTTAAAATATATAAATATTTCTACATGTTTCGATAGCAATGCTATCATCTTCAGGAATAAATGAATACTAAAAAATAATTTCAAGTATAGAAAAAGATAAAAAATTTAAAACAATAATTTAAGAATATACAAAATATGAGCATAAACAAAAATGAATTAAAGTAGGTAAGTAACAGATAAAAAATGTTAATGACAAAATAATTATAAAACATTGAATAATACATTTAAATTAGAAATATAAATAAAAATTATTATTATTAATATTAATATGAAAATAAATTTAAGAGATAGGTATTTAAAAAAAAAATATTTGATTATTTATTAAATTTAATTCGCTATTAACACTTTTTCTTATTTCTAAAATTTCAAATTTATCTAATTGTAAACCAGTTGTATTTGTATGTAAAACTTTTAAACCTTTATTTATATCAAACGAATGATTGGTTTCTAAAATATGATTTGCAAATTCAGAATAGTTGTTATTATTTAAACACCTTAGGTGTACATAATTAATAAGACATTTATCTTTTCTCGGAAGGTTTTTTCAATTTGGATGAGTATTTCAGGCTAATAATTATTGTTTATAAAAATAATTGTTACCTTTTGCGCTATGCACAAAAATCTTGTCTTAAAAACTTTTGTTTATCAATTAATATTTTTATTTTTATTTTAAGTTCTTTCATCACTTAGCTCGTCCATTTTTAAATTTATTTTCTCTCTCTTCCACTGTCATTGTTATTTCTATTTTTAGCTTATGTTCACACTGTTAGTTACTAGCATATACTCCATTGTAATATAAATGCCCCATGAGCGTATATATACAAATAAACATAAAACAAATAAAATAAATTAAAAATTTAAATAAAGGGAATAAAATAAAATTTCCACAGACCTACTTTTAAAAAAAAAATTAAACAATACAATTTTAAAGCTTTCATCTAAACAAATGTGACATTTTAATGAAAAACACGAAATAAATTGTCATAATAAAAAATATAATTAGGTACCACAAACAAGTATTGCCTCCTCCGTGCATAAAGTCTGTCTACGGCTTAAATGTTTGGAAGTATTTATCCCACACTTACAGCGTTCACCGGAGATGAGAAATAAGATTAAATTGTGCAAGGAATCGAATAACGATTTTGAAAAATATATGGGTTTTAGTAATATCCCGTTGAGTAACCGAAAAGTGATTAAAAAACGACGAATTTTCCCTCTCTTGATTTATAATTACGCACCAAGTTGAAAAATGTGACTGGTTCCTTTTTGCATTTTCATTGATAGAAACATACGAGATGTGCCTGCACACGCACGACGCATCTGTCTAAATGATTTATTATTTATAAATAAGTGAATTAAAAATTACTTTGCATTCACCACTCCATTAATATATACATATCAACATGTTTCGAAAACGATGCTTTCTTCATCGGGAATATATAGAATACTAAAAAATAATAATGTCAAGTATGATAAACATAGAATACAATAATGTAAGAATAGACAAATTATAAACATAAACCAAAATTGATTAAAGTAGGTAGGTAATTAATCAAAAATGTTAATAAAAAATTATTATAAAACATTAATATCAGTAATTAAAAAGAAGTTATTTTTATTATTAATACTAATATGAAAATAAATCGTAAGATAGCTGTTTAATTTCTATTTTATTATTAATTCTATTTAAATCACTATTAGGGTATACCTTAATAAAGTGGTGAATGAAAAGTAATTCTAAACGCATTTATTAAAAATGACGCCACAATGTGAATATCAATCTTTAGAAGTTATATATGATTTTTATCTATTTATTTAACTTAAAATAGAACATTTGTGTATTGGTTACATGTATTCTAATATGAACTTAATATTTACATACAATTAAGAATTACAAATCGAACTTTAAAAATTACAACACTAAAAATTGCACTTTAAGTATTTCATCACTTCATTCGTTAATTTCAAAACATTTTTCTCTTCTTTTATATTGGCCAGTATTTGTTGGAAGATGTTCACGGCTTTACTTATAATGAGTAAGATATATTTTTATAAACCACCATTTAATGAATAATTTACAATTACATATTATACTCAATTATTTATCTTAATATTATTTACACTTATTTATTAATGTTTGCCTGTTTTTATAATTTGACTACGCTCATGTCATTTTTTTTAGAATACTTTGTATTCCTATGAGGAAAGCGTTGGTTTCGAAACATGTTAATTTTTATTTATTAAATAGTAGTTTACACAAAGTATCTCCTGATAATTATTTTTTTTAAATGTACAACTCGAAAGACTTTCCTGTTTTGGGATAGTCAAATATACAAAGTGATGCAGTAAACCTGTATTAGCCTTGCAATAACTATTATAGTAGCCAAATAACACTAAACCATCTGAGTCACATGACAGTAAAATACACCTTGAAGGGAACGCGTATGCCAAAAACCGTTTCTTTGTTAAGATTATCCACTTCTCACACCTACAAACAATTTCACACATACACACTCACTTATACACTACACATGTCACCCGGTAAATGTAAGTATAATACTAGTATTATAAAATATTATAGGGACCTACTTTATAAATTTAATTTTCGAAAATTGTTTTTCAAACAACCCGATCTTGGCGTACACTTCCTGCTTCATTCACATTTATACATCGTCTCTTACATTCTGTTCTATTATTCCGACTTCTGACATAGCCCGACTCAAGTATTTGATTAACTTGATCGTACCATGTCTTCCTCAGGCGTATTCTATATATGATCCTTATACTCCTTTTTTGTTCATTCGTTCTACGTGCCCAAACTATCTATGCGTCTCTTTCTTAGTCTTACACATTACGCTTACAACAGCCTTGCATTCTTTACGAATCTCAACAGTTTTTACACGATCAAACATTGTTATAAGCTCTACCATTATTTTATGATTATTATGTTGAACGAGGAATAATGCTATGTAAGCAAGTAATACAAATTTTAATTTGATAATGTTGATAGTTTAGCAATAGTACTCAATGTAATAAATAAAACAGTATATTGTTCTGTAAGGTACTGCGTAAATACTGCAAGGTTTATCGAAAATAACCCTTAACTGATATTTTAGGTAGAATCTCAATATTTTTCACACGATCATACATGCTTTTACAAACATTCGCCTCAGAGATCTCATTTCTACGGCATTCAGTTTACTTTCATCCTTCCTCTGCCAGTTTCATACCTCACTGCAATACATCAAGGTTTGTATCAGCACTCCATTGTTGACTGCTAGTTTCGCTTCTTTGGACAACTTTTTGTTGGTGCCAACCACGTTCAATCCTCTGTTAATGGAATAAATAAAATAAAATTAAACGAAACTATTTTTAAGAACTTCCCTCTTTTATCGTCGTCCAGACTCACTTAAATTCAGATTTGACTTAAAATATGTATTCATGTGAATAAAGTACGTTTTCATAGATTGAACGCATTGCAAAAGAAACACAAAAGTGCTGACGCGGTGCCGAAACAACAAGCTAAAAAAATAACTGTAGAAAGCTGACGCCCTCAGCCCTCAGCCGATAGGCCGAAGGGCCGGCCATATGCTCCAGGCCAAGGCGCCCGAGCCTCAGATTATCCGCAGCTATGTGATTATTGTGATTACATGTCACCCACTGAACAGATAATCGGGTAGAATGTGGGTTATGGGGGTGTCTGTGCCCCCGAATTAAGCTCAAATTCTCTTACTTCTGCAGAAATTAATTTATTTTATACTTGACCATTTTTTACAATTATTATTTTTTTTTACGAATAATTAATTTCTTTGGTGTGAAGTAGTAGTCTAGGAGTATAATGGTATTATTATGTAATTTACTAGCTGTTATATTATTTTAATTGTTTATTTCTGGCACGTTTCAGAGCGATTGATATATTTAGTATTGCCCTGGAGAACGCTCAATATTCTGAATTGAAACGATGGTTGAAATGGCTTTAGCTGTATTCAGTTATCAGATCTGATTATGCACAGGTAGTCTCCAACCTACTTTTTCCCACTACCTTCCGCTTCTCACTCTTTACAGTCTGAAAATAAATCACAATTGGGTTGCCATAGTCCTAATTCGTCCGGGAAGTTGAGACTTGTGTACTGTATAAGTGCGGCTGTTTAATGGTTTGCCATCCTCTTTGTTTCCTCACTCCTACAACATGGGCCTCTTCAAGATCTAGATTCAATCCCTCCACACAACATCCCCCACGGATGACATAGGCTAATGTTTATAGTCCTAAGATAATAATACGTAGGATAGGAATAATATATATCTTCAGAAGATGCGTAATAACTATGTATATTAATGCGAATAATTAATATGTTAATACGAATTACTTTGTTTAAACCACTGTAATTGATAAGTAATTTTTTTGTGTATATAGTAGAATTCCATTCAATTTTTTATTTTTTAAATGTAAATCAAATGTAATAATGTTATTATTAAGTTCTGCAAGTATATATTTACTGTTACAACTGTTCCTGTTTTCAAGGCCGCTTTCAAATGACTGTTTTTAATATATCCCTATTTAAATATTTCAGAAGCAAAGCTCCCCTCATCAGAATGTATTTTTTATCCTGATAAGGGTAGCTTTGCCTCTGAAACATATATTAAACATAGTGCTTAAAACAAAAGTAATTTTGTTAATTTATTAATATTAATCTGTTTATAATTTCTTCAATAGATTGGTATTCACTTTGTGGCGTCATTATTAATACAGTAATTAAAAATTACTTTGTAATCACCACTTTATTAATACTCGTATATACATATCAACATGTTTCGAAAGCGAAGCAGTTTTCTTCATCAGGAAATATTAAATAAGTTCAGGAAAGCTTCGCTTTCGAAACATGTTGATATGTATATATTAAAATAAAATGGTGATTACAAAGTAATTTTTATTTCTTTTAAGAATATCTTTTAATTGAATAAATTAACAAAAAAAGGTTCTCAAGAGAATTATTTCCCTCGGGGTCGCCGGCGTAGAGTTATTAATAATAAGGAAAAAAAGCATCTTAATTTTTTTTTAATTCGGTATAGATCACACTTCTAGTTGTTTTCCTTACACTGTCGTCACCCTACTTAGTTGTCTTATAAAATGCTAGGTTTGACAAGGCGCCGGGCGGCCTGCCTTAGACTACCCTGTTGAGAATTTTCGCAGACATTTTGGGTAAATCAATGGTCCGCGACCCAGCCAGCCTAAAATCAGCGATACGTAGAGCCTCTTATCTCCGGACACTTGATACCGAGCAGATACCATGCAAGAGTGAATACAAATAATAATGTGAATAATAAGGAGGAAAAAATAAGAATCTCCGTTTTGTACGCCATGATGCAGAGTTAATCCCTTTTTTGCTCCCTTTGTCATTTACGTCTTCTTTAAATCAAATTATTATATCTCTTTTAAACGTTAGCTCGAAAAAGTCAGTATTCTTTAATCGTGCCTACTTACCATTAGAGCTTCTGGTCCTATGAAAACGTTGAAAAATATTTCAATAAAATTGACAAAGTGGATTATTTGCTGATGAATACGTTTTGATTGACTTTCTAACCTCTTTTCTTACTTTAAGTAAATATATAAAAACATGTAAAAATGAAAAAGAATTTCTTTCAAAAACGAACATAATGACTTTTCGTCGAAAGTACTCGTAATTACTTTGTGGCGTCACAAATTATCAAATAAAACAAACGCTTTGTTTCGAACCACTATTTTTTTTAAAATTTATCTCCAACTAGTTTTGCTTATCCCAAGCCTCGTCAGGGTAAAAATTAAAACTAAAGAAAAATATGCAGATTGAGGAAATATAGTTGGGACATGTATTGTATTGTGTCCCTCCTATAAATAAATAAAAAAATATTAAATTAATAATAATAAAAAAACAGTGGAGAAAAATATTGTTTTTAAATAATAATACCTCAAATATAATAATTAAAAACTTGCCGAACTATCTAACCAGCTTTTTATACTAATAATAAATTTAAAAAATATATATTTTAAACAACAAAGATAAAGATAATATTTTGAATCGACACTCGTATATTGAAATTCGGGAGTATATACATTGATTTGTAAAGATTGCAACTATTTTTACACAGGAAAGACATCTAGAAATTTTAATATTAGAGTTAAGGAACACATAAGATGTTTAAATAATAACAACTATTCAGAATTAATCATATTTTAGAAACGAATCATTCGTTCGGTATAAATAATGGCTTAAAAATTTTACATACAAATACAACCGGTTTACAATTGGATAAATTTGAAATTTTAGAATTCAGAAAAAGTATTAATAGCGAATTAAATTTAATAAATATACTCGTAAACACATATTTTTTCAATAGCTCTCAAATTTATTTGCATATTAATATTAATAATAAAAATAAGTTCTTTTTTAATTTCTAATATAAATTTGTTATTCAATGTTTTATATAATTTTTTTATTAGCATTTTTGTTAACTACTTTAATTAATTTTTGTTTATGTTTATAATTTGTCTATTCTTAAATTATTGTTATAATTTTTATCATTTGTAATGGAAATTATTTTTGAGTATTCGAGCATAGGTTCTCAACGTGGGCGATGACGCCCCCTTGTGGGCGTTTGATACTTTCAGGGGGGCAGTAGAAGACCCAAAGAAAATTAGGGGGCGTTGAGATCGGACAGTGAGGGCGTGGGCAACTAAAAATATATATAGTCTAAAAAGGACAAAAAAATACGCTAATCACGTACCAATAAAGCAAAGTAAATTTTAATATACAATAAGTTAATCTTGATTATTGTACTCGTATACATTGTAATCATTTTTATAACGTGTGAGATAATTCAGATATTTCAGTAGTTCGGGAAGCGGATGAAAATAAAAGTGTAAGATCTACATTAAATTGGATGATACGATTTTTTTTGTTTTTATCTGCATTAAATTTTTTTGAAATTTTCGATTTCACGTGAAATATTTCGTATATAAATACAGGTGAAGTTAATAAAATCAAGTTAATAAAAAAATTGTAAAACATGTTTTTGTAGTGATTAAGCTATTATATTATTCTCATTGAAACATTCTTCTTTAAACTAATAAATAGGGTACGAGCTGTTTCAGATTCGCGATAGATGGTAAGTAAAAAATATCGGGGTGCTCTAGAAAAAAAATATTCTCAAAGTGGGCGGTGGGAAAAATAATGTTGTGAACATATGCTTTAGAGAAATCGAAACATATTGTATATAGCATGTTATTAATTAAAATTAAAAAGTATTTCTTCTAGATAGTTTCCGTAACATAAACCCAATGGAAGTATATAATATAACTCGTTTTCATAATCTTAGATGGTTTTTATTTATATTACAAAAAGCATCAACTTCCACGAGTCATTATTAATATTTATGTTTGTTTCACAAAAGTTATATGGATAAAATATTAAACCACCATCCACTTATAAATTCAAATAAACAATGTTACAAAAGTAAAACTTTCAGACATACCAAAATAATGTCAAATAAATTTCCATTTCCTGGAACCTCATTAGTTGGTCATTATTATTCGTATTTGTATTGAAGATTTTGAATTCAAAATAAACTTTCGGGTCCTCTCCGTATAATAATTTAAAAAAATAATAATTGCCCTAGAAAAATAATTATCGAATTCCGAAAAATATATTTCATGGTCAATCGTGAAAATCAAAAGAATTTGAAACGCCAAAAAAGGTTTCTTTGTAATTAACTGACTTCATTTCGAGGGATCCCGAAATATACGGTCGTGTTTGTGAGGGATAGAAGAGCGATTGTGA
Source organism: Halesus radiatus (assembly GCA_022606495.2). Taxonomy (NCBI): domain Eukaryota; kingdom Metazoa; phylum Arthropoda; class Insecta; order Trichoptera; family Limnephilidae; genus Halesus; species Halesus radiatus. Next base: position 7,311 of record JAHDVE020008045.1, on the reverse strand, counting down.
ATACCTACATAATTTAATATGCATGACATTTTCTTTGAAATATGGCAACTTCAAAAGGCCGATATTTTTAAGGATTTCAACAAAAGCCAATAAGCATGAGAAATATAAAAGCAGTATTTTATGTTGCGGAAATACGAATGAAGACAGTGAAGCACTAGGCATATCAGCATGGACAATATAAGTATTTATAGCTTTACTTTCATGTATGGCGGTGAGGCATGGAACTGGCAGAGGAAGGATGAAAGTAGACTGAATATTGTAGAAATGAGATCTCTAAGGCGTGCCTGTGGTAAAAAGTCATATGATCGTGTAAAATGAGGGGATCTGGATATAATGTAAACGTAATGGTTAAAATTAAGAAACGGATCCGTTTTTTTTACATTAATAATTTCCATCAAGGCCAATATGATCCTCGGGAATGATATGTGGAGGTTCTGTTAGAGGATAGGAAGTAGTGAACTCGGGTTTTGAAGAAACCCATGTTGTTGGAGGGAGGAAACACAGATAAACACAAAAAGGGGCTCCAAAGCAGATGAACCAATGAAAACTTCAAACCACCAGTTTCTGCACACAAGGGTTTTTTTCGATATTAAACGGTTTGGGCATGTAGGGCGTATGAACGAAGAGTGCAAGAAGAATATATGCCACGGAAGTTAATGACACTAGAAGTCGGGGACACCCGAAGAAGACATGTCACGACCAAGTCGTGTCAAGAGTCAGAATAACAGAAGACTATGTATGTGACGATATATGGATGTGAATGAAACAAGGCGTGTGTGCCGAGACAGAGTTATTTAGCGGTCTATCCTCTCTGTCTGCCCGTGCCGTAAACGGCGTTATAGTCAGTCTCTTAGTAAGTTACGTTACTCTAGAGAAGACCCTTTTATATCTGAAACTTTGATTGTTGACTGTTGATATTTACCAATAAAAGTAGTAGAATCATAATATATAATAATAATATATAATAATGTTTTTATATTATGGATTATTCAAAATGATGTATCCAATTTCGTACCGCTGTGTTTCTTTTATTATGTGACAGTTTTGAATCACACCGCAATATCGCTCATAGTTGCGTAAACGACCGCTAGAGTGCTCTCGCCGCCAAGCAGCCATTTCGCGTCAGCTGTGAGTAAAATGGCTCCTATACAGCAATTTTCAGTGCACAGCGTATCTTTTGTCTCCATTCTAACATTGAACCTCCAACTTGATAGAGCATTATTTATTTGTGGTTGGTATCACAAATTGAACAAAGAAAACTGAATATTTTTGGAAAGGATAGAGCCCCGGTCGACTTAGTGTATGAGAGGAGTCCATCATTTTGAATAAGCCCGTTCTATATAATAATGTATCTACTTAGATATTACCTAGGCGAAATATGTACGAAAGTAAACAAATATGTCTTTTGTGAAATCGAGATAACTCAATTATGCAGGACTGGGCGTGTAAAAGGTTTTTTGGTAAAATATAAATTCTTGTTTGTTGGTACATACGTCTAGCCAGCAAAAAAAAGTTAACAGAGAAAAATTTGCTGAACTACGAACATCTATTTCCGAGATTGATGTTTTATTAGTAATTAGATCCCTGAGGCGTATGAGTGGTAAAACCATAATGCACGGTTGATGTAAGCTTAATAAGTAAGATTAAGAAAGGGACGCTTAGATGGTTTGGACATGTATAGCAGATAAATGGAGAAAGGAGTATAATGAGAATATTTGGTGAAAAAGTGAATAGTAGAAAAAGTCGGGGACGCCCAGGGAACATATGGCACCCTCAAATTAACAAAATATTTGAATTTAAACAAAATAACTTTGTATACATCACTTTATTAATATACAATATTACTACATGTTTCGTGAGCGATGCTCACATCTTCAGGTATCAATGTATATACAATGTATATCAATGTATATACATTGATACCTGAAGATGTGAGCATCGCTCAAGAAACATGTAGTAATATTGTATATTAATAAAGTGATGTATACAAAGTTATTTTGTTTTAATTAAAATACATAATGAAATCACAAAGTGAAAACCTTCTAGAAGAAGAATTCTTCTTCGAAAAAAAATAAAAAATAAAATAAAATATAAATATAAATATATATATATATATTTGAGTTGAATCATGTCAAGAGTCAGAATAACAGTTGTTGTTTTGAGGTCTCTCTGCCTACCCCTGATGTGAAATGGCATGATGGTTAGTTAGTTTGTTATGTTTTATTCAATTGGTTTCAAAAAGGCAGATTTCTGAAAGGATTTTCATAGGATAATTAAAATTGAACATTTCGTGAGAAATGATATTAAAATCTCAGCAAGGAAAGGTAGCAATAATTTTAATGTTCCCACATTTAAAACAAAAGTGATATTTCTGTTATCAGTGCTCCCGCGAAGTTGGCGAATTTAATTAAGACATTAGAGTTACACACCCCCATTGTTGGAACACGAGTTTAGGGGATGGGTGGGGAGGCGTAAGAGAGTGGGGTGGGGGGAGGAGGCTCCCCGTGATCAGCGGGAGGAAGTACCTGTCTTTGAAGAAACCCTTGACTTGGGCAAGTTCACACAACCTGAGTTCAAGTTGAATGAATCCATAGCTACAGCGGGCTACTGCACCGAGAGTGTACTTCTCGTATCGCCGCTCGTTCTCCTGACACTCTATACACTGATATAATGAACTATCTATTGTTTGAATTTCTAAGCCACCTGTGTTATATAATTCTAAAATTTCTTCACAAGATTGGGATTCACTTTGTGCGGTCATTATTAATAAATGAATTAAAAATTTAATCATCATAGAATATAATATTAACCCATCCCGAATGAACCACGAAACCGAAAAAACAACAGAAATTAAAAAGATTTCAGTCGCATCTGGGACTCGAACCTAGGATCTCTACCTATCCGGGGTAACCGCTTAACCAACTAAGCTAATGAGACTTGTTCAATTTACGCCATTTACACCGATATCATACTTCAAGTTCAAGACTTGTTAATATTATTCTCCATTTTTATAAATCCCATAATATTGGCTGCTATCCTTATGATGAAATCTTTTTAATTTCTGTTGTTTTTTCGGTTTCGTGGTTCATGCGGGATGTGTTAATATTATCTTCTACAATGATTAAATATTACAATGAGGTTTACAAACTTCAATAAGTTATAAAAAATAAATTGAATTAAAAATTACTTGTATCCACATATTCTTTGTACATACATATCAACATATTTCGAAAGCGATGCGTTCTTCATGAGGAATATATAGAATACCAATTACTCCAATCCAGCAAAGACAGAATTTATTTGGATAGCTTCCCCTGGAAGGCAAGGCCTCCTTGATTCCAATCGACGGCCTCCATGGTCGAGGGGTAAGGCTCTCGACTACGAATCCGAAGGTCGCGGGTTCAAATCCCGGCGTGCGCAAGTAATTTTATTTAATTAATTTGTGTTGTTTCACAATTAATTCATTTAAAAATAATATATAGTATATTTGCGCACGTTCCAGAGTGGAAGAAACTCTCAGTATCGCCCTGGTGAGAGACCACCATTCAGAATTGAAACGTTGCTGAAATGGCTTTTAGCCGTGTTTGGTGACCAGATCTGAATAGCCAGGTATTTCCCCACCTCCCTCCTCCCCTTCCCCTTCTCCTTCCCCTCCCCAATACCTCCAGCCTCACAACATTCCCCAATTGGGAATGCCATAGTCTCACTGGCTCCAGACGGTTGGGAGCAGTTGGGACTCTTGTGCGGTATTCATGTAAAAAAAAAAAAAAAATTATGTGAAGTCCGTTATTGCTGAACATAACCCGACTCCTGTCTTAAAATGTTATTATTTTTGTAGTAATATTGTGAATGTATTATTGTTGTATAGCCATATGTATACTGTATAATATAATGTAATTTTTTTTTTATGAATATGCACCTAAGGAGTACTGTAGGAGTAATATTAAGAATAAGCAAGAATGTATGTAATATGTTAAGAATGTATAAATAGTATGTAAAAGTAGCACTGTAGGAATACCACTGAATGGAGTTATTTAATCATGTTTAAGTTTATTTAGAGTTAAGCGCACTTGAAGTGAAATAACACAAAACTGCGCTATATAAATGCTTTGTTATTATTATTATTATTACTGTATTCTGTATATTCCTGATGAAGAAATCGTCGCTTTCGAAACATGTTGATATGCATATAATAATAAGTGGTGAATACAAAGTAATTTTTAATTCATTTATTATATCATTCTGTTATAAAAATATTAACCAATTCCGCGAAATTAAATTCTACGGCAAAAACTTAATTTTATCAATAGATATTTTACAGAATTATTTTTAATCTGTTTTCACATCCCCAAATAACAGTATTTTTCATAGTGAAGGCTTATTCCTTTTTAACTTTTCGTCTTTCAGGAACAAAACCAATACTGTATTGAAAGCAAAACATACCGCACCGAGCCATATTGATAGAAAATCTGAAAATAAAGACATAGCTGAAGTTTTCAGGAGTACCTTTTGCTCCACTCCAGTTCAACCGCAAATAGTGGATAAACAGATTGATGCACCAACAAATCAACCGGAACAACAGCCGTCCATAGTCATCTTACCTGAGATGATCCAACGAGCAATACGCAACATGGCAGGAGGTAAATCTGCAGGTCACGATGGACTTGTCATAGAACACGTAAAACATGCGGGGGGGTACGTAACAACTCTGCTGGCCTCTCTCTTCACCGCTATGATCGGACTCGGACACATTACGACAGAAATGTCCAAAACCATAATAATATTGATCCCCAAAAGCCGTCAATTGAACCTGACATCATCCGTTAATTACAAGCCCATATCTCTTGCCACAATAACTGCAAGAATTTTTGAAAAGGTCATCTTACACTTAACCGAAGACAAGCTCAATACAGAGGACTCCCAAATGGGCTTCAAAGCTGGATGCTATACTGATACATCCATATATAGTATGAAACAAACAATTGAATATTATAAAGCCAGAAAAACAACGGTATACGCATGCTTCCTTGACATGAGCAAAGCTTTTGACAGGGTTAGTCATAATAAGTTGTGAAAAAAACTGACCGAACGACAAGTACCACCGCAAATTGTTAATATATAAAGTACATGGTACAACCAACAAGAAAACTTTATCAGATGGAATGATAACCTATCAGAAGCAGCTCAATTAAAGTGCGGCGTTAGACAAGGATGCTAAATGTCCCCAGTGCTTTTCAATGTATACATGGATGAACTTAGCAAAACTCTGAAGAAAACAAGAATCGGATGCCACATTGCTGGGGTATGTATGAATAATATCAGCTATGCAGATGACATGGTCATACTTGCCCCATCGGTAAGAGCAATGAGAAAACTTCTAGCCATATGCGAATCGTACGTTATTAGTCACGGGCTGATGTATAATGCAAAAAAATCATCACTGCTGATTTTTAAGGCAAATACGGGTCCTGCTGTCATTCCGCCCATACGTCTCGGCGGAGCCAATCTTGACCTAAACGATAAAAATGACATAGAACGCCAAAGAAGAGCGCTGTGCGTACGTGCCAACGTGCTCGCTAGGAGATTTAATAGGTGCAGTCCTTCGGCAACTATTCCAGACATACTGCATGAGCTTTTACACTGGCGAACTATGGACAAGATATACACAAGGCGTCATGGACACACTCCGAGTGAAATATAACCACGCTTACAGGGCGCTGTTCGGCCTCCCTTGGAGATGCAGCGCCTCTCAGATGTTCGCAGAGGGAAGGGTGCATGGGTTCGCTGCTTTGATGCGCCACAGAATAGCCGGGACGCGTCAGCGCTACCGGAGATTGGAAAACACTCTTGTCCAGGCCGTCTCCCAGTGGCAGAGCGCGCCCCTACATCGTAGATGGAGAATTTCCCTCAGGCCACGGTAGCATAAGTGTTAAATATGTTATTTTAATTTAATTTAATTTTTATTGATGTTTTTATATTATATTTCTACAGCGCGAAATTTTTTTATTATTCTTAAAATGAATCCTTTTTATATGGCAGACAGAGTATTGCACTCACCGCTTTGTTCTGCTGAAATAAAACATTATTATTATTATTTAAGTAAAATACTCGACTCATTTATTATAATTTTTCATTCAATTACCCTTCTTCTTTTTTTTCAAGAAAATCGTGTTTGCATTTTAAGACTGTAAACTTGGTAGCAATTAATACGAAATTAATTTAACGGGCATTTTACACAGTTGAAATGAATGTTCATGAAATGAACAACTTAGTGAGGGCGCAGCTGGACAAACTCAATCCCGCTCCTAGGACAGTTGGATCCTTACGTCACTCTTTGCTTTTGCTTGTCCGATGGTGCACAGCAGAAGACGATTTGGATGACAAGTGTTAACTCAATTCCTGGGCCCCCAATCCTCAATCCGCTTTGTGGCGGCCGGCAGAGTGACAAATTGCCTACAAGATAATGAAAGTTCCAACGATGATTTGCTTACGGAATGAGATAAGCCCGAAGAATAATTGTTACGGCTCAGTGACTAACACATTTATCTGCGGGTTAGCCTTGGCATTAATACACGTTTAGGATTGCCTATTCCGGGCTTGATAATATGTTCCCTCGAAAAGTTAAGGAATTGTTTTCTGTTCTCGTGGCCGTGGAGATTCATATTTGAGATTGTCTTCCCGCAGGGAGATGGCTGGAATTTCTCCAGACACATTTCTGTGAGAGATCCCATTAATAAGGCAGATCAAATTGAATCTATCATTTCCAGTAAATTTGATCTGCTGTTAATTCGGAAAAGTAATTTTTCTCGGCGATTGGGTAGCCGGAATAGGATATATTCAGTATTCGTAAACCGGCTCCGCGAAATTCTTCGTAGAATAAGCCTACAATACCACATTGTTCGTTTGCTCATAACGAAATTACAATTTTTGTTGTCCGTTTATACAGCGACCTCTTTGGCTGTCGTGATTTAAACGTTCCGCACACTGCGGGGGGTCTTAGCGAGACTTTTATATTCGCCAACAATGACGCCCCCTATCGCCTATTGGCAGTAAGAAGACACTAAAAAACACCATTGACAATGAAACTTCATCTTTTATAAACGAGCTTTTTCTGGATCACTCGCCTTTTATATTGCTTTTCATTAAGTCAGTTTACTTGCAATATTTGATTTGGCCGAAATGCTAGGATACAGATAAATAAAAGAGACTAGAAATATGATTAAAATGATTGCAACCGGTGCAGTGACATCGTGAATAATAAATTGCTTGTTCTACTAAAGATTATTAAAAGTATGTAAAAAATCACAAATA
>JAHDVE020008044.1:0-34394 GCA_022606495.2 Halesus radiatus | reverse complement strand
ATTAAAATCTTGTCTTATAAACACGTTTAGAAAGTTCCAGCTGGCAGAGGATTGAACCGGCGACCGATTGGTGGAAACCCGATGCTATGCCCACTCAGCTACAAACCAATCATGATAGATACATAGTTTTCGCGTTGAAATTATTAACCCTTGTACCTTATCGTAAAATTTTATAGCCGTGTCACCCCCATTAAAGATTTATCCCAAGATGTTTAACGGTAGGTACACAATAATATATTTTCCAAGGAAACCATAATTCTGTTACTACTCCGCGAACATTTATTGAATCGTAAAATTAAGCCAGTAAAATTGGGTTGATCGATTTTGATGCTGTAAGGACTTAAAGGCGGCGATAAAAACAGATTTTCTTTGCTCACTTTATTGAATACCGTTTTTAATTATGTACTTAATCGGTGCGCTCTCGTTTTCAGAACGTTTTTTGGATTTATAAGTGATTTAGAATTTAATTACTTACCGTATCTTTAATTGAATTCAATCCTACTTGAAAAAGTTTGTGGTTTTAATTATAAAATTAAATGAATTATGCCATTTGAATAGTTGCCATAGTTGCAAATGGTGAATACTTGGAGCAAGTGTATAAGTTTGTTTTCTTAGAAATTCAATATAAATCAAATTTATTAATGTTATTATTAAGTTCTGCAAGTATTTCAGTTTTCATTATAGTGACAGCTGTTTCACCGTTCAAGGTTATTTTCAAACTGTGGTTAATCCACATCGCGACGACTTACTTAAAATTTAATTGATCAATTGGAAATTAATAAACGAATAGATGATCCTAACATATCATTAATTAATAAAGTAAGGAAAATTATTTATTCACCACTTATCAGAATGTTCACACTACCAAAACAATGTAACACATTTTAATAAGTTAATTAAGAAAACATTTGTCATTTAAATACAGGGAAAACACATTATAAATGTAAAAACCTCACAGAATAGAATATTTTAATTATTCTTTAACAAAATCGGTTTCACCGGTAATAAATAATTATTTTAAACACCTTGTAAATAATTCAATATATTACGAAAACCAATCGGCTGCGATCGCTTGTTTTTAAATACGCGGTACAGTATGCTGTCGTGACAACTATTGAATTTGCGTACAGTTTACTCAAAATGTCCAATTAACTGTGTTGTTAAAAAACAATATATTAAATACTCATTTGGGATACTTTTTCTTCGTGTGAGTAATTTATTCTAGTGAAACTTTCGTGATTTATACAATCATTACGCTGTTGGGACAGTATTGTTAATTTTGAATGACGTTTTCAAACGTTGATTTTTGTAATTTTATCGTGTTATAGTGATAATTCATAAAAGCACATATACCAATGTGATATTCAGTAAAAACATGCAACGGTTTCATTTCATGAGTTCTGCCAAACGCCTTTGAGGTTATGTTTCTACCGAAAAATTAAAAATAAGGTATTTTAATTTGTACATTGTCGCATAATAGCAGTGTTTTGATCAAATAAATGCACAATTAATGTATTTTTACCAGTTCTAACTTTAATTGCGTGATATAATATTAACAGTACCGTTTTGAAAAGGTAAAAAAAAAACATCGAAATTGTGAAAGCGTACATGAAGTTTGAGGAATTTTAATTAAATAATTTATTTGTGAAACAAAAAAAATAAATTAAGGGACACAATCCTTTATAATGCATTTGCTTGCGATAGTGATTTTTTTAGCGTGGCAAAAAGGTGATATCGTTACAGTTTAGAAGAAAAAAATCTATTGGTAAGCGATTTAAATAAAACTTTTTCGTGTTTGTGTTCTAAAATCATTTTTTTAAATACATATTATGTCCTTTAGAATATTAAAATCTGAAAGAGTCTTTCGTCATCTTTCAAAAACAGTATTTCGTTTTCGAAAACATTCAAAAACAGCGAATGTATTCGAACTTTAATGTCGGACCGAAGTATGTCGCGTAAAATGTTCAATGTGACAGGTCTCTAAAGCAAACATGGCGGTAAATTATGTTTAGATCCAAGGGGTTAAAAACGTAGCTTATAAATTCCTACATGGCAATATATTATTTTAATTTACCAACATTGCTTAATACGGTACTATACAATCATTTCACAACCAGGTTTCACACAAACATTAGCTCAATAAATAGTCTGTAATGTCAGAGGAAGATATTTTAAGTATGTTATCCTTGTACATGGCAATCAAGTGAATCAAATACGTTAAATAAACAATTTAATTTACACAAAAATGGGTAAGTACTGCTCACCATCTCTCACCTGGTGTAGATGATAAACTAATGAAAAAGCCTTTTTTACGCAACTTTTTTAACTACGTAGCAGAGACGTGCAGTTCACGAAGGTTGAGAAGCTGTGCCTAGCCTAAGAAAAACAAATCATAAAAAATAACTGTTATTAAACACGATAAATTTCTAGGAAGCCTTGTGGTTTGACAAATTTATTAAATAAAAAAAACATTTTGTTTAAAACCACTAATTTGTGGTTTGACAAATTTATTAAATAAAACAAACATTTTGTTTAAAACCACTAATTTGTGGTTTGACAAATTTATTAAATAAAACAAACATTTTGTTTAAAACCACTAATTTGTGGTTTGACAAATTTATTAAATAAAACAAACATTTTGTTTAAAATTACTAATTTGTATTAAAAAAATCATAAACCGTTTTCACTTATCCTAAGCTTCGTCGGGGTAAAATTAAAAAACTAAACAAAAATACATAGAGTTAGGTGAGATATACAAATATAACAAGAGGGAGATAAAATATAAAACGAAACATATTATTACTCTAAGAACGAAACCATGGAACAGTGAGACAGAGATATTATTATATGTAATAGAATGGGATAACACATAAAAAAGACAGAAAATACAATAAACTCAAAAATTTACCACTTCTCTTAATCTCTCCCCCCTAGTTGATCGTTAAAATATTAGTGTTATTGAATTTTTTTATGAAATTAATACCCATAATGTTTGATCAAAAATGCTGTGCAACCGATGCTATTTGTCTGGAAAAACAATTTATTAAAGGTTATTCAAAAATAATTTTAAAAATTACGTTATAAAGTTCAAACCACCTGCATATTGTAACTGGGTAAACATCCCATTTTTTATTCTGCGCCAGGAGAAAAGAAATATGCCATAAGACAAATTGCTTCGCATTATGTAGGTGATGTTTCAGCATAGCTTCCCTCGCGGTTACTTGAACCTGGGACCTCAGAAACTGGGACGGGGGTCATTTTTAACAAAGTCTCTGGGGAAAACCTATACGAGACCTCCGCACCGTCATAATATGGACCTGGTGTTCGCAAAGGGGTTATTTTTAAATTTACTGACACACACTATGCAAATTGAAAGAACACGAAATATGTACATATATATATATATTTTTTAAGTGCCCTATTTAGCCGATATATATAAAGGTGTTTCAATAAGGACGCTCGATTTAAAAATGTAAATAAAACAAGTTGTGTGTGAGATATCCACTGTCCAATTTTCAATAACTTTGTCGAATAAATTTGGCTGAATTTGCTGGGTGGCGTTTGCTATCTTGACTTTGAGGACGTCAATTGTTTGTGGTTAAATCGCACGATCATCGCCGCCGCGCGAGATCACCATGCCCTCAAATCGCTCGTGCAGAATGTCTATTTATTTATTTATTCTTAAATTTCACTATGAAAACAAATATGGTCGTTTACTTTAAGTTCCTGGATTAGTTGGATTTTATACGGGTACAGCCCGACGCAAAATTGGCCAAATTGAAGTCACAGAAAAGCCGAGTTCTTCTGTACGACGAGAAATTGACTGCCTCGGGTTTTCCCGTACACTCTTACGCATAGCAGCGATGTTTTCAGAAGATCTTGCGTTTCGGTGACGTATTGGCTGATTATTTACCGAACTGGTTGACTCGAATCTGGCCAGTAAACGTCGAACGTCAGGACGGTTGAGGCGAGGATAAAAAATCGCGTATTACGCAGAACGTTTCTCGAACGGAACAGTGACTTTGATAATAAAATTTTATGATTTGCACACGTTGTTCAACGCTAAAACCTTCCATGGTGATTTGCCGTATACTATTAAACAATTGACAACAAGTTTGATAGACGTTACTTTAAAAACATGGCTGCTAAAACCTAACAAAGTTCGAGCGTCCTTATTGAATGACCCTATATACTCGTATATATATATATGTATTTTTTTTTTTAGTGCCAAGTGCAAGATGATTTTATAAGATTACTAGCTGATGTGTACCCGGCCTTGCTCGGGTACAATAATTGATTTGACAGCGAAAGTAACTATCTCCAAATAAAGAAACATTCATTTGAATATTTTATTTCATTACAAACGTTTATTTTTTCAAAATATATCTAAATCATAAAGTTCTTAATTAGGTACCTACTTGTCTTTTATCATTATGAAAATATTCTACCCAAAAAATTTTCTTCTTTTAAATATGCAATCTGTGGGTAACCAGAGTGTTATATCTATGGGCTAACCTAAATAAAACATGGCGGGTTCAATGTTTTCCGTACTAATTTTAAAACGTTATAGCAACAGTTTTACATATTGGATTTTATTCAAACTACTCTCTAAACCTTCGTGGTACTAATAAGAACGAACCATGCTGTTTTCAACGAAACTGGTCCAGTAATTATTGATAAAATCGAGGACAAACAAACAAACAAACATTCATTGATTTTTATATATATATAGATTAGTACTGTTTATTTTAACGTTAATGATTGCACCTTTATATTAGAATTTACTCAGTGTGAACGCAGCCAATTAATAGATAACTTACCTCAATTTTCCGTTCCTTTCTATGCCTTTCAATTGTCAAAGTTATAAATTGCATCAACTGCATTATTTCGTGTTCTTTTTTCAACAAACTCTCAGTAAACAATAGCCTACATCTAATTGCTGTAGAAACATTCAAGCCTAGCTAGACCGTTGTATTATTTATTACAAATGTAATACCAGTATTAAAAAATTGTGATTAAATCTACCAAGTAACAATCGCCTGTGTCACATTCTCGCCCAACTCGATCTATCCATAAAGTCCAAGACTTACAACCTTGGACTGATCAATGACGTCCTGAAGCACAAATATCCATATTAACTTATTATCAGTGGCGTTCATTGCTCCATGATGCTATCTGTAGTTTTGCAGTTCAAGTTCAGGTATGAATTGTGCACGAGATATTTGAAAATGGTAATTTTATTGTCGTATTCTGCTGATTGTTGTTGCCAACTTATGAGCGTTTCCTTATCAAATTCATGGGGGAAAACACAATTTTATCAGAAATACGTGGTATTTTAAAATAATCTTTTAATTTATTTTTATTTTCGTGAGGCACAGCATTTTAGCCATTATTAATTGCACGCCACTAGTTATAAGGTAGATTATGTACCTAATCTGTTTAACTAAAAATTTGAGATTTAAAATTTAAGACCTCGTGTTTTTATGTTCATCATGAAATGCACTGAAGCCAATATTTCATAAATTCAATACTTGAATAAACTGAGTAAAACATAATATTGAATAGAGACATTGTCCGGTCAGTGATGAGTTGATTAGACGTTCAAATATCCTAAGAATGTATGTCTTTATTTAAAAAATATTGTATTTAAATATAGCCACAATAATTTGGCGTAAACGTGGTTGAATATTTTTCCAATTAAGCTGGAGCTAACGCCACCTAACTGAAAGAATCCTGAAAATCTCCATATAATAAATGGAAAATCAAAAAAAAAAAACTCGTTTTTAGCTAGAACAACGTCTAGGTAAAGTCGTAAACGTATATCGTAAAGTCGTATTTTTCAATTTTGCCACTTTGTTCATTAGGCTCGGGTACACAGAACAGTTTTATTACACACGTTTGCATTATCCCCGGTATACACAGGGCGATCTGTCGCAACGAGCTAGTCGTGATTACGGTGAGCAGTCATAGGAAGATATGGAACGACAAAGAAGAGGCATTAATATATGCGCCGGAATACTCTCAAGGCGGTTCTACCACTCTAGCGACGATGTCAGGAAACTGCTTTTAAGACATACTGCACTATCCCATACATATCTGAGCTGTGGTCGCAATATTCAGCAGCATAATGGGACAAGCTGAGGGTGTGCTACAACAATGCATACAGGCAACTTCCGCAACTTCCAAGGTTCTGCAGTGCCTCTACGATGTTCACTCAAGGGAGGGTCCACTCATTCCCCGCCTTACTTCGCCACCGACTAGCCAGCTTCTGGGGCAGGACACGGAAGTCAACCAACGCCATTGTCGTGGATGCATCCGAGTGGCTCAGCTTTAGACTCAATCAGCGATGGATGCAGATGATGCAACTACCACCCTGAAAGACGATCCCTTAATTTAAGGGATCTATGTTATTATTAACAATTATATTTGTTATTTTATTAATTTTATTTTGGTGTAATTATTATTTTGTATTTATTTTTATTTTTATTTTTTCTTGTGTTCTTTTCATATATTTTAAAATTGTTTTTTAACCTTTTTTACTATATTCATTTCTCTATTTATATTTGTATATATTTCATGTAATGTGGGAGACTTTGCTTGCACTATCCACCCAGTCCTGCTGGATTAAAAAATAAAATAAAATAAATACAATTGAACAAAATTACAAAAACGACCACAAGATCCATGAAATGGTGGAAGAAACGAAGTTGTGGAAAAAAACTCCAGTTCGTTGTGCACATCTCAATCTTCGGTTTTATCGGGTCATGTAGTTCATCGAAAAATTCTCGTGACGTACGAAATCATTGGATTGAAACTCCATACAGGTGCGGTGGTACTCTAGACATATTTTCGAATTGATATCATATACCTCACTTTTTTTCTATTACTTTGTATGACTATTTAAAAGGGAGTTGTCCTCGTCTGAACTACCCAATCCAAACAAATACAGTTAAAAAAGGATACAGATATACCTGCCAAGAAGCAACCTCGATACTGATTCGCTCACAAAGGTATCATAGCCTGTGTGACGTTATTATATCGCTGGCCGCCACGACGATCAATCGCGCGATCGATGCCCGACGCGACAGATCGCTTTCTGTGTGCCTGAGCCTTAAAAGTCACTAGTGACTCTAAACACTAAAACATTTCAGAAAAATTAATTATTACTACAATACCTCCCATACGTAAAATATAGTATTTATTTAATTCCGAATGAAATTAGGTTATGCAAAGCCTGAATAGGAAGCCATGCAAGTGAAGTTTCGTTATTCCCCCCAGTTTTGTCATGAGAACCTGCTATTATCTGTGATTGATCAGTCTTCTAAGGGATGGATGATTTCAAATGAGCTCAATCCAATCACGTAATTTTGTTAATAAAGATGTTGACCGCACCTGTAAGTCCTCGATCTGACCAAGGTTCTAAATCTTGGACTTTCGATAATAATAATAAAATATCTTAATTGTAATTGATTTTAACTATAACTAAAATACATATGTAATAAAATCTACAGTCTTTTATAAAGTAAATATATAAAAAATAAAAATAGAAAATAATATAATAACAGTAGGAAAGTTAGAAACAGAAATGCATAGATATAAGTTGTTTCAAATAATCCACCTCTTTAGCCTAGCCTGTGTTGAGGTAGTAATTTTGCATATTATTTTTTAAATTTTATAATACCTATGAATATACCACTTATAATAAAATATGTTCCGTAAATAGTTAAATCACTGACTTCGAATTTGAGTGAGCGCATCTGTAAATACCCTATAATTACTTTTAATCCAATTTTTTACATTGTGTTTGAATTTTTTTTTGTGAATCAAATTTTGAATAAAAAAAACTGAAAAAATGTTTGAAATTCTTGTCGTAAAGTACCTAAAATTCCGTTGCCCAAAAGTCGTATGAGTTACGGGAATTTGAAATGAATCTTTGCTAGTATTTCTAGTAATGCGAATGTTTAGTGTTTTTTCATAGTATTTATGTGTTTCTATAAAGATGAGTGAGGATTGTTTTAGCGTAAATCTGCTGAACGTCAAATACTTTCATGATATTAAAGATTGAACAGTCTGTAATTAGAGGTAGCTTAAGGATTATTTTTATAATCGATTTATGTACATTTATGATTGGGTCTAGTGCAGGTGAAGTACCACCTCCCCATGCTATGATACCAGATACCATACTCAATATCGAATGGATTGAATTTGTCGATAAAATCTTAACGTAGATGGGTGGTTGTTACTCGTTAGATAAAAACGCTTTCTTTATTAACACTTTCTGATTAATAATACGATGGTCTAGCGAAAATTAAATATCTGTGCAGTAAGATAATGAAGGCTGTTGTTAACTGAGAATTTTGTGACAAAAAAAAGTATGAATTATACTGTTGATGTTATTTATAACTTTGACAGTTTAAACCATAGAAAGGCACAATGACTTGAATTTGGGAAATTGTCCATTTTTGGCTGCATTTGCTGCACTGAGTAAGAACTGATCTCCTATAAGAGTACAGTCATTTAAATTAAAATTATTGAAACAAAAAATGACATTGGATGGGAAATACAAGTAATTAAAATGATAGATCTTGCTATAAATCCTTAACAGGTGTATTTATTGTGAAAGATAATACAGTAACCACAGATATTTTTTATCTGAAATAGGAAATACAGTTAAAACGAGACCAGTAGCTCATAAAATCAACAAATCTGGTAATGCACGACTAATAAATTTCTTATTGGCTGCTCAATTTCGACAAACTGCTTGAATTGTATATAGCTATGTTTAATAACCAGACCTGAATGGCCAGGTACTTCGCTACTTTTATTCACCAACAATTTTATTAGACGGCCTCAGTGGTTACTTTCCTCGACTACGAATCTGGAGGTCGCGGGTTCAAATCTCGTCGTGCGCAAGTAAATTTCATTTTGATCAAATTGAGTTATTTCACTATATATGAATACAGCACAAGAGTCCCAACTGCTCCCAACCGTCTGGAGCCAGTGAGACTATGGCATTCCCAATTGGGGAATTTTGTGAGGCTGAAGGTATTGGGGAGGGGAAGGAGAAGGGTAAGAGGGAGATGGGGAAATACCTGGCTATTCAGATCTGGTCACCAAACACGGCTAAAAGCCATTTCAAGCAACGTTTCAATTCTGAATGGTGGTCTTTCACCTGGGCGATACTTATATAGAGTATCTTCCACTCTTGAACGTGCGCAACTAGTTATTCAATAAATAAAATAATTTATATTTAATGTTGTATATTTACGACACGTTCCAGAATGGTAGTTACTTTCTACCATTCACTAACCTTAAGTGACCAGCTCAGGTATGGGAGCTCCATCAAAGCCAAAGTAAAGTTACCTTCTCAGTTGGCTTCGCGTATTGGACAGAGCCCACAGATACTTTAATAGTACATAACTGCTGACCTTGTACAAATCACTAGTGGACCACACTGTGGAATTTGGCAGCCACCTCTGATCGGGAGCCCTAAAATATCTGAAAAAACCCTTGACTATGCAGAAACGGGCGGTCAATTTGATAGATTCGCCTATCTTAACAAACGGATTGCAATCTTTGGAGCACAAACGTCAGGTGGGAATGTTTTCCTTGTTCTACCGGTATTTTAATGGAAGATGCTAAAAGCAGCCAAACGCGCACCCAACATTTGCACACGGTTGACATTTGTCACATGAGAACGGGTCGCTTCTACGACTCGTTCTTGTGTTCAACAGCTCAACTGTAGAATGACCTGCAAGCCTTTGTGTTTCCTCCATCCTACAACGTGAGTCTCTTCAAGACCCAAATTCACGCCTTCCTATCCGCTAAAAGACCTACCACACAGCATCCCCAAAGATGATATAGACCTTGAGGGAAATTATTTCCCTCAGGGCTTCCAATGTGGTGTTACGGCAAAAAAAATCAGTATCGAAACTCCGCTTGAAACGGCTCTACCCGTGTTTGTTGACCAGATCCGAATGGATAGGTAATTCTCCCCTTTCCTCCTTCCCATATCCATTATGTACCCGCGGCCAGCCTCACAACCTACCCCGATTGGCGATAGTATAGTCTCACTGGCTACACACGGTTGGGAGCAGTTGGAACTCCTGTGCGGTACACACATTTTTTAAATTTAAATCTTATACAATCTAAGATTCAATTGACGATCTCCTTATAACGAAAATCTTGACATTTAGAAAGCTGATTGATTTAAGTTGTTCATTACTGGGAGGTATATAGCGTACATTAAATAGACATTAAAACATGGTAATCGATATAAAAATGTTTTCGGAAATTGTACCTCAAAAATCTTCGTGGAAGTTTTTAATTTCATCACGCTATTACAAGTGTTTGGAAGGCTATCACGCATAACAGTATTCCCACATATAGCTTTAGCGGTATCAGATGAATGCGGTTAGAAAAAGAGGTTTATGGAACTGATTCCAATGTTCGCTTACTCTTCTTAGAATAATTAATTAATTAGAATAAGTAATTTCTAGAATAATGTAGCAGTAGAAATGTAAATAGAAACGTAGATAGAAATGTAGACAGAAAAGTAAATAGAAACGTAGATAGAAACGTATACAGAAACGTAGATAGAAACGTAGGTAGAAGGGTACTTTATTTTATTTAGTACATAAACAGGCAATATGCCCAAAACTTACATACATGAATGTTTCAACCGTAGATAGATACGTTGATAGAAACGTAGATAGAAACGTAGATAGAAACGTGGATAGAAACGTAGATAGAAACGTAGATAGAAACGTGGATAAAAACGTAGATTGAAACGTAAATAGAAACGTATATAGAAACGTAGATAGAAACGTAGATAGAAACGTTGATAGAAACGTAGATAGAAACGTGGATAGAAACGTAGATTGAAACGTAAATAGAAACGTATATAGAAACGTAGATAGAAACGTAAATATAAATGTAGACAGAAACGTAGATAGTAACGTAGATAGAAACTTACATAGAAACGTAGATAGAAACGTAGATAGAAACGTAGATAGAAAAGGAGATAGAAACTTAGATAGAAACGTAGATAGAAACGTAGATTGAAACGTAGAAAGAAACGTAGATTGAAACGTAGATAGAAACGTAGATAGAAAGGTGGAAATAAAGATAGTTAGAAATCTAGATAGAAACTAGTGGTATCTACAAGTGAGAAACTTATTGAAATTAAACTTATTTTTTTCGATCTGAGTAATTCGATTTTTATTATTGCCTCTTGGGTTAAGAAACTATTTGAGCCGGGTCTACACTTTGTATAATCAACTGCATCTACTTACTATACGCATGAACAGTAACAATAATATAATAATACACTTTAGCATAAAAGTTTATCGGAATAAAATAAATTAAGAAACATATTTGCAAGTCTCTTGAAACCTTCAACGTTCATATTGAATAAATCGAGAAAGATGTTATTTATCAGCCCCATATCCCGTGTCATGCCGTGCTGAGACAACACGTCTGTTCTGCCATGTTATATGCATAAAAGGTCGTGGTGCCGCCCCTGGCAGTAGTTGTTTGGTATAAATAACTTGTAGCACTCCAGGAAGTATGATCTTTCTCTCAAATTATGTATGATCTTGTACGTCGTTACCGCAAGGACCCTACTCCTTCTAGACTGGAAACTTTGGTAGCACGTTTCTAAGAGCAAATCTTCATGATGCATAAATGCGGGTACTCGCCGTGTATTTTCATACGTACGTGAGATTTTTTTTGTTTGTTTTTGTTAAAATATTTTTTGTCTAGTACGGGGCGCATACAGCAGAAGTGTACTATAGCTTGGAGCTTATAATGCAATTGAACATAGAGGTCATGGCCTCGGGTTAAGTAAACTGTTTGCTGGATTTTATAACAAATCCTAATAATTTGTAACACGATGTAGACAACTGCAATATGCGATCTGAGAACGTAATTTTAGAATCAAATACTACCCCTAAGTCCTTGATGGGTTTTAGAGATGACAATATTTCTTCCCTTATTTTATAGTAACCTAGTAACTAGACGATGCGTACCCGGCCTTGCTCGGAATTTTTTTTTTTTGGAATAAACTTATGAAGTTGTGAATTCTTGATTTTCGGGTGCCATAATTGATTAGATAGTGAAAGTAATGCCTTGTGGTGACTCTTACTATCTCTACACAAATAAATATTCATTTGAAAAATTTATTTCAATCCAAACATTTATTTTTTCAATACAAATATAAATAATAAAGTTCTTAAGTAGGTACCTACTTGTGTTATCCGTTTTAAAAATATTCTAACTAAAAAAACCTTCTTCTTTTGAATATGTAATTTGTGGATCACCACTTATATATGGGCTAACCTCAATACAACATGGCGGGTTCAATGTTTTTCATACAAATTTTAAAACAACATATATTTTATAACGTTATAACAACATGTTGGATTTCATTCAAACTACTCTCTAAACCTTCCCGGCACTAATAAAAATAAACTGTGCTATTTTCAATAAAATCAGTCTAGTAATTTTTGAGAAAATTGAGGACAGACAGACAAACATTAATTTATATATGTAGAGATTTTAAAAGGATTTTTTTATAGCACCTATGTGTCACAGATAAACATTGTTTGTTATAAACATAGTATATTTTTGTCAACCCACTTGGTTTTTTGCATCCAGGTCCAGTTGCAAATTAAGATAATCGTCGCTGCTTCAAATCTTCATAAGTATTTTTATTTATTTACTTGTAAGAAACAAATAGCTTTTAATACAGATTTATATATAAGGAAGTTTAACAAAAGATAAGCCAACAAAGTTTCTTATGCTACCAGTGGTTAAATATGGATGTTTTATTAGAAAAACAAAATAAGAAGAAAGCGGGGAGAGGATGAGGAAGACAAGATCGGAACAGGCAATGCTCTCGATACATTTTATACTCGTGCGTCAATTTGGGGTCGTACGTTACTTCGGTTCGATATTTTGAAAGGATATTGTGAAGAATGTCGATATTGTTCGTTATATTGCGCACAAATACGGGGAATTGGAGAATTTATCCTAAGATGTGTCCTGCTTGCGGGCAAATAAAAAAAATCGATTTGTCGGGTTGGTCTTGATGGTATGTGAATGTTTATAGAGTTACACCACAACATCGACTCCAAACGCGACACAGTTTTAAAAGTTTCCCCCTTGTTACCACTAGTTTCTGGACACAATATATAATCTTTTTATAATCACCTACTCGTAGTGGCAAGAATATTTGCAAACATTTGTGAAATTTTCCATCTCTCTCAAGTATTTTATGGATTATACTCCGAAATCGTGGCAAATATTACATCTTCGCAACACTTACGATATACTTATTCGGATATCCCATATTATTACGATCGCAATATCACACCAATTTGCCCCGGTGAGATTTAATATGCTCGGGTCATATTCCGCTAGTTTATCCCTCTGGTCATTTCTGGGTCGAGTTTTGTTTGCTCGGTGCTATTTGGAAACCATTATTTGATGGCGACACTAAAATATTATATTCCCCTTAGTCCATATTATTGACATAAAATATTAACTCTGAAGAGTAAAAATAATATCAAATACACCAAACTTCTGTCTCTAATTAATTTTAACATATTTCTAAGGCGTACCCGCCATACAGCACAATTTTTTTTTAGTACATAATACATTAATGTTTACATAGCAATAATAATCAATAAGTACAATAAACAACAGCAAACATTATCTCAAATGATAATAAGAATGAAAAAGAAGTGAAAGGTCGAAAACAAATTGTAAAGTAACAATTATTTTTATAAACAATATAAACACAAGCCACATAGCCTGAAGCTTTCGAGCAATACTGGCGCCCTGCACCCTGATGTCCGGTCGCATGGTCAGAAGCGGCAGGTCGAGCCCTGTCGGCGACATTTATCTTTGCTTGTTTTTTTCAATTTGGATGAGTGTTTTCAGGCTAATAATTATTGTTTATAAAAATAATTGTTACCCTTTGCGCTATGCACAAAAATCTTATCTTAAGTTTTTAAGAACTTTAGTTTATCAATTAATAAATTATAAAGTTCTTGTATAAACTAACTCCTTATTGTCACCTGTGCTGCTGGTACACTGTTTTGATGCTTAATAAAGTGCATCATCACATTATTATTTTGATATTGATGGTAAAACTTTTTTTTTTAATTGATTAACTGTGTCATTACAAATGTCTATTTCATTATTAGTATTGTAATTTCTTAATGTCTGCGGTAAAGGAGAGAAATATCCAGTATTTGTGTGATAGGCTTTAATGTAAAAAATGTTAGTGTATTAATGTTGATTTGTGATAAAATGTTTGGTGTATCAATTGATGCGTGTATAATTTTATACAAAATGAATACATCAGAAAGTTTACGTCTGTCTGACAGAGATTGTAGTTTATAGTGCGAAATTCAATCATTATTCGTTCCAAATTGATCAGATAAACCTTCACGATATGCAATCACGCGGGTTAATTTTCTGGATTCAATGGATTCGATTCTGTAATTATGAATCTCGTAATTAGGAGACCAAATAGTGGATGCGTATTAGAAAATACTTCTCACAATCGATTTATATAATGTAGTTGTTAATTCCGCACTTTTAAATCAATTTGGGATTCGTAAAGTTAATCCCAATATTTTTTATGCACTTTTTGAAATAGTATCTATGTGTTTATTGAATTTAAGTGAGGAGTCAAATGTAACGTCCAAGTCCTCGGTTGAAGTTGTGTTCAATCAAGCGACGTTATTTATGCGATACGTAGTTTTAATTTATGTCTGTTCTTTTTGAAGGAAATTGCATTATTTCACAAGCATCGTTGCAAAAAAAATGCATTTGCAAATTCGCAAATTAACCGTTCTCTTCATTCCTTCAATAATATTTGCCTAAACTCAAACACCTACATTTTTTCGGATTCACTGGCTACATTTAAAACGATCATCATACGCATACATATCGCAGCACTTCTATAGATCAGCACTTCTTACACCTATAAACACACTCACACATGCACACACACATATACTCGTACACTACATACGTCACCCGGTAATTACTCAATATGTAAATTCCAAATATAAATATTTAAATGTTAAAGCATAAATTAAAAATTACTGCTAACATTTGTGATATGGTAGGCCAAAAGAAGTTAAAAATTGAGAAATAAAAGAAGGTTTCTCACAATTTGTTAAGGAAGTATTTTATTCCCTTTCTAAACCACCAGACCGAGTACGACCTGCGAGCGACGAGGCTTATAACTGTCATTACAAACCTAATGGCCTCTTTAATTTTTTTCATTTATAAGCAAAAGTCTTTTTTATTTGTCAAAAAATTGTTAGTTTACATATTTTATTTTAACATGTTATATAGTTTTAATAATTGATAAACAGGTCACTGTAGGTTACCTTATATTTTTTTTATTGATTTTTTTAGATTTCTTAAATTTATTAATAATGTATTTCACAGAAAATGAAAACAATTTCGCCATCGTGCGCTGCTAGGGGCGCTAGTGTAGCATGTTGTCATCGGAACGTACGGAAATGTTAGAATTTGCTGTAACCAATAAACTGTTTTCTTTCATTAATAAAAATAAAATAATTTATAAATTTCAGCGGAAAAGAGCGGAAATAAGTACTTCTACTGCTTGATTTTAATTGAAACTGTCCATCTATGATGTATGGGCACGCTGTCCCATTGGGCTACAGCCTGGAAGAGAGTGTTCTCGGATTTCAGAACTCTTTCCTACCACTCTGTGGCGCATCAAAGCAGGGAACCTATACCCTTCCCTCTACGAACATCTACTAGGCGCTGCATCGCCAGGGGAGGCCGAACAGCGCCCTGCACGCGTGGTTATACTGTACTCACATTATGATATTTGCGAAACTTATTATTACGTACCATTATAATTATTTGATACCATTAACCTACCTTACCTCTATTATTAACAAAGTATAATTAATAGGTTATCACAGTCTTGTTAAATAATCCCTCCGGGCGAGGAAATAAAGGTCCCGAAATAATAACGGAAATTATTAATGCAATGTACGAAAAGGTTTTAACCTGAACTTCTAAATATAACTATAAAGCAAATCCTGCCTGAAGCAATAGTAAGCTTTAGCATCATTAAATTTGCATGGATTTTTCTCGGGAATTTCGAGATTAACGCAATAATTTTCAACTTCAACGCAATCATTTGAACGATTATTTATTGAACTGTATGCAAAACGGCAATTTAACTGTCAAGACACGACAAGATGCAGTTGTTTCATTGATATTTTTAAACTGCAGTAAAACACATCTGTTATTTTCTATTTATATTGGGTTAGGTTATTTAGTATATATTTACTTGTTCTTTTTTATGTGTACATTAATAAAAATCATAATAATTGGATAATTTTTACAGCACCGTTTTTGTGAAAAATCACATAAAGGACGCCGTACAAATATTACTTCATATTCTCTATCTAATTATGTACAAACAGATACAGAAAAACATACGTACCTGGCAGGTCGCTTCAAATGAACACAGTTTTATTAGAAAATTTAAGCGTAGAGAATATATGATTTTTCCAGTTGCTATTTTATCTTCCTTTTTTATTCATATTACATTTATCAGAAGATTGGTTGAAGATTGAAACAAGAAGAGTTGGTGTTTATTTGAATTTTTTTTTTTTAATTTTTATGACTATAGAATATTTATAAAATGACTTTAAAAAGCTTAAGAAGTTTTAAATAGATATTTACTTTTTTTACATATTTATTTATTTACATTGTTGCAGGCTGTGCGCACCGGTGAGTGAATTTTTTTTTTTACTTATTTTGAAAGTGACTTTATGTAAGTACTAACCGGCTAGCCTAGCTAAGCAATTTACGTGTGCATTTCTTCCATTTATAGAAATGATTGTCTGAAAAGATTAGTTTGATATTTAGCTCTAAATTCTGTCAAGTCTTTGATCAGTTCATTCCAGGCTTTAGGTCCTGATACTCCGACAGTACGATCACCGAACTTAGTATCAGGTGTACGCTTTGGTTCCTTCAATTAAACTTGATTATTTATACCCCTAGTTTATTCTAAAATGTTTATGTAAGTGAGTCTGCTGCTCATGAATATTTTAAGTCATGGTTTCAATTTGCATATTTATGGTATATATTTTATTTTATGATTATATTAGGTTAATTAGTCTAAAGCGCACTTGAAGTGAACCTTCACAAAACTAAATAATCCTCCATTCTATGTTTTCCTGTGCTGAGGTGGACTAGGTTTTATTTAAAAACTCATTGTTTTATGCTCCTACGACGTTACTTTCAAATGATAACTGACATATTTGGCGATAGCCCCAGAAACTTTCTAAATTTTTCAAATCTCTCGTTATCCGATATTTCTACCTCTCTATTCACCTCTCTCTTTCAGAAAGTCAATCATTGTTTTGTTTTCACTTTCTTCATACTTTATTATCTCTTATTAACAGGACGGTTGGCATTTATTTTTCATTTTGTTTCTTTGTATTTTTTAAAAATCAATTCAATTAACTAATTATTTTTAAACTTTGCCAATTTCCAAATTAAGGCGCTTTCAAAGACATTGTAACAAAATAGGTAAACGTTGTGCAGCAAGATTTAGTATTAACCCCTCGAGTCTTTTTGGGAGATATTTCTCCGAGAAAACAAATAACCGTAGAGTCTTTTAGGGAGATATTTCTCCAAGCCTGAAACCAACTCATAAAAGTCGTGTTATCTCATTTTGTAGTATAGTAATTTATATGATTTAAACTGAGTAAGGAGAAAAAACACGCTATGTATTGCCATTTAAAAGTTTACCATGCACAATTAAGAAAAAATATCAAGATTCGAGGGGTTAAAGATAAAAAGTAAGTACATTTTGGTTACCGAATTATTCAACAGACCTATGAATCGTCACACTTTTCAGAAATGATATAAAGTCGTTAAAAATACGAGAAAAAAAAGTATATTAAAATAATCATTGAAGAAAATAATATTAACAAACCTAAATGAAAGATGAAACCGGATAAAAGGACAGAAACTAAAAATATTTCAGCCCCAGATGCGACTGAAATATTTTTAGTTTTTGTCCTGTTGTCCGGTTTCATCTTTCATTTAGGTTTGTTAATGTTATTTTCTTCAATGATTAAATATTACAATGAGGTTTTTTAATCTCAATAAAAATAATTAATAATTAAAAATTATATTAAAATAGTTAATTAGGTTGGGTAGTTTTTCTGAACTCGCGAACACCTAATCTAATTAAACCATACTTTCAATAAAATCATGGGAACTAGTCCTTTTAATAAAAACAGTATAGGAATTAGATTAGACAAGTTAGAAACACTATAAACTTAAAAAAATAAAATAAAAAATTGGCAAATAACCTACTCATAACGAAGTCATTAAATAGAGATAAACCTACACCATTTATACAAGAAAGAGCAGTTATTAATGTAATAATTAAACGGATGACCGGGTCAACATAACAACGGAATCTATAACGACATATGAAGTGTAAGTTAATAATTGAAATCTGGGGAAAATTCACATGAAACATGTTTAAAATCGGGCTATAGGACAAATTTCTTTGTTTATTGACAAAGAAATTTGTACTCCGTATAGTATTCTGTAACCATATGTAGCCGAAATCCCTGTATAATTCATTATTTAATAAACTCGTATATGCCCTTACAAAGCTATATTATATAAGATATACTCGTTGTTTATAACAAAGTGTTTGTTTTATTTAAATATTTAAGTTGTTACCCACCATCGGCATCGAACTTCTAGCCAAACGTCCTACCAACCAGGGTGACAACAACCTCAAAGAAAAGTAGCGCTGTAATAAAAATGAATAAGTGGCTATTAAATATCGGCTGACATAAATTAACCGTGGTCCGTAAAGTAGGGTACTTCACCTTAGGTAGGTAGGTACCAATATTTTTATTTTAGTGTTTCCCAACATTCTCTCATAAGAAACTCCGTCAGTTTTCTTTTTCGTATTAACGATGGACGTCTCTTAAGTAAGGAAAAGCTCTCTCTATCTCCCGAGACATAAATGCCGTTAACGTCAAAACAACAAGTTTCAAAGTGTCACTATTAACAGGGGGTTGACACGAAATACACGTTAAATATAAAACAAAGGTTTCGCAGCGGAAAAGCACGTCATCTGAAAAACTTTTTACCGAGTGATTTCATTATGGTTTTTATTGTGCGTTGAAAACTTACTTAGTTGAGATATGAAATGTGATATAGTTGTG
Organism: Halesus radiatus; assembly: GCA_022606495.2. Taxonomy (NCBI): domain Eukaryota; kingdom Metazoa; phylum Arthropoda; class Insecta; order Trichoptera; family Limnephilidae; genus Halesus; species Halesus radiatus. The sequence goes on along the minus strand of JAHDVE020008044.1, from coordinate 15,126 downwards.
ATTCACTTACTGTTTTTTTTTCTGGAAACAACGAAGCTTTTTAACTTCCCATAAATAACTTCAATTATAATATAAGTCAGTAGAACCTGTTGATTCAGTTTTGTGCTAAGGACGCCAAATCTTCATTATTATTCATATATAAAAATTAATGTTTCTCTGTCTGTCTGTCTGTAGCTGCTGAAAATGGCACAGTTTGTTTTTATTAGTGACGGGGAGGTTTATGGTTTGAATGAAATCCAAAATGTAAAAATGTTGATATATCGTATTAATTAGTATGAAAAACATTGAACCCGCCATGTTATATATACCACTCGGGTTAGCCACAGATTACGTATACAAAAGAAAAAGGTTTGATTGGGTAGAATATTTTCAAAATGGAAAACATAAGTAGGTACCTACTTAAGATATTTATTATTTAGATATGTTTTGAAAACATAAATGTTTGGAGAGAAATAAAATTTTCAGATGAATATCTTTTTGTTTAGAGATAGTAATAACCGTCGCAAGGCATTACTTTCGATGTCAAATCAATTATGGCACCCAAATGACAAGTAAGAATTCACAACTTCATAACTTTATTCCAAAGAAATAAATTATCCCGAGCAAGGCCGGGTACATATCAGCTAGTGTTTTATAAAAAAGGTTTCTAGAAAAATGTATCGCCATACCGAGCTCCCGTAGATAAATAGATAGACAAGTAGTTTATGTACGTTCTATAACAATTTGAAATTATCTATAAAACAATTTTCACAAATACTGTTATGCAGTAAGAGGAACGGCTGAGCGGCCTGTTTCATTCAAAACTTAAAAGAATTTAAAACAAAAATAAATAAAATACTTCTCATCCGTAATTGATATTTACTAAACCTTTAATTGAGAAAAATGCATCATTCAGTTTGGACCGGTACTTTGGCCTCAAATCCGAAATTAAGTTATGTATGAAACAGGCAGTGCAGCCATTCCTCTTAAAACACCCATTTATTTTTTTGTATTTTTCACAGTTGCATATCAATTTCCCAATTCATATTTTAAATATATGAACAAACATAAAATGTCGATAATGTCAAGAAGGGAGTTGTGTAATTCGTAATTACTAGGAAACTGAAAACTTTGAAAACGCGTTATTTTTAGCTAAATTAGAGCTATTTTTAGAAAAAACGGTGTTATTCTGCACCAAAAGCGAAGTTGTGTTATTTTTTTAGGATGCGGAAATCCGATTTTTTTACAAAATCGAAATATGAATGACACTTAATTTAGCTGCGTTTCATTTTACGGCTATTCAATCTTGTCAAAAACACAGAAATACTTATTTTGTATAATATTTCTTATTTTCAAATACTAGAAAATCGTGTGAAAACTACGAAAATTTGCGGTATTTTCCCGAAAATTTCATGTAAAAATGACGAATTTGTCGTAAAAATTCGTCATATCGCCAACGCAAAATGATCCTGTCTCTAATAATGATATATATAATAACATTGACGAGACGTAATGCATGTTTTCCTCCTACAGGCATAGTTTCAAGGTTCACCAAACAAGAAACATAATACTCGCGGGAAATCAAATAATCGTCTAAGGAACAGTTTGCGGAAAATCCAAAGTGCTTTGGATGTTCGCTTGGCTTCGGTCCAAAGGAGTTTCTCAATTTCTTACAAACCTCCTCAAGTGCGTTCCTATCTAACTCACGATTTTCTTTGAAGCAGTCTTGATATTGAGGAAACAAATTATACAAATATGCATTGCGCGAGAATCAATCCCATATAATTTCGACCCAAAAACTATGCAATTTGCACTTGTGTGCGATTGTGTACTTGCAGTCGAAAAGCAAGATCTTATAGACGAATGTGCATTAATAAAACTTGTACGGCCGAAATACAAATGGGGAGATTCTAATAAACTTGAACCTGAACAAGAAAGGAATACTGAGCTGGAGATAATCGAGTTACCACAATTTATGGCGACCTAGAAATTTTGTCGGGAGTAGTCGGGAACATTTGGGGAAAAAATGACACAACTAAATAATGCGTATTTTATTAATCTCTCTAGATAAAGTCGAATCTTTTCAAAAATCGGAATAAAAGAAAAAAAAATTATGTATGAGAGGACGTGTGAATGTGGATGAAGCAAAGAGTATGTCCCAGGATCGGGGTGTGTAGCTTGCCGTCACATCTGCCCACCCTAGCGGTGAATTTATGAAGTGGTTATTTATTTAGTAATTAATTTATAGAAGGTTTACGATTGGTATTTTTTTTTTAATTAGTTTCATCACATTTCTGACAATAAATTATAAGGATAATAATACAATTCGTGGTGTTTTTCTTAGTCCTCCTCACTGGGGTTTCCTGTGCTGAGGCGCACTAGATTTTATATTAAAACTTATTGTTTTAAGCTCCTACGACGATGTTTTCAAAATGATGGATAACTCCTCTTCTTCGATTTCTTTGATCCAGGTATTGATTTGGTTTTTGAAATAATTTTAATTTTCGTTTTTATTGCAAGCGAATTATGGAGCTTAGTGGAGAGATATTGATAGTTCGTTTGTCCAAAAGGCAGATTTAAAATCGGGTATATTCATAATGTCATTCTGTTTCGCTCTTGTGTTGTGAAAATTGGGTCTCTGTGGTATTTTTGAAATGTTTGATTAAAACATTCTTAGCATAGATATTTTGGATGTAAGGGACTGCAAAAGACTTGAACATGTATTTTCTAGGCATTTTCATTAAGGTTTTAAGGGTGGTATTTAAAATACTTTTTTTGGTTTTAGGCAATTGCTTCATATGATTTCTGGTTGTCAATCCCCATCCTAATATGAATACATAAGAGAGTAAGTAGATTTGCAGCTCATGAATTCAATTTAAAATATGCTCACTTGATAGGTGATGATTTAAATTCATTTCATAAACAACTAGTTGACACAGACAGACAAATATTAATTTTTGTACATTTTTTTTTTAATTTAGTTAATAAATTTTTACAAAGTTAATAAAACAATTTTTAGTGTTTTTCTTAGTCCTCCTCACTAGGGGTTCCTGTGCTGAGGCGGACTAGGTTTTATTTAAAAACTAAATTTTTTAAGCTCCTACAAAATTTTTTTCAAGATGCTAGGTAACTCATCTTCTTTGGTTTTCTTTGAGCCAGGTTTTGAATTGATTTTTGAAATCATTTGCCTTCTCTATTTTTTTTAATAGCTGTTGAAAGTGAATTACATAGTTTAGTGGAGAGATTTATAGTTCATTTATCCAAAAGCATTTGTAAATCAATTTAGGAATATTCATAATGTCATTTTGGTTCGCTTTTGTGTGGTGAAAACTAAGTTTCTTCTCTATTTTTTTTTTTACTTTTGAAACGTTTGATTAAAACATTCTTAGCATAGTTATTTTGGATGTTAGGAACTGCAAAAGATTTGCAAATTTCTTTTGTTGGCGTTAATTCGGGGACTTTTAAAATGGTCTTTACAATACCCTTTTGGGTTTTATAAATTTTTTTCATGTGATTAGTATTGCCGATCTCCATCCTAGTATACCATATGTTGTGTAAAGAAGGAAAGCGGATGGGAAAGGTTAGGTTGGAGGAAAGCCCCTAAGTTGGAAAGCCAGTGTGGTGTAAACTGGGAGTGTCGGGGAGAGGGGAAACGGGGAAGAGGAAGGTTGGGTTACAGGGGAAGTTATGGGAGACAATTACAATCTGCAGGACTTACCCTGGAGGTGGTTTCCTCGATGTTGAAGTCTACTCCGGACATTAGCCTAGCTCAGATCGGCAGGAAACATCAACTTCTTATCATACAGGGTAGCGAATCGATCGCAATCTTATAATTGGGTTGAGGGCGTTTCTACTTCTACGTTAAATTAGTACAAGGAAGTGTTTTCATACTTGGTGTTTATTGCAACTCAGACAAACATGATGGGTTAAGAATAATCGTGTAGACAGTAAAAAAGGCCTTAATCTAGGTAGGATTCTATTGTAATCTCTCTCTCTCTTTCAGATTGGAATCTCTAATCGAGTTATGCAGATAAAACAAGGGATTAAATCAACACATTATGGGCAGATGGGAAATCAGCTTACATGGTGTTCTGGTCAAATGGCGGGGGTGGCTGGCGATAAAGCCAAGGCCGGACGTCTTCACACTGAGTTTAATGGGTTTTTTATATTTAGTAAAGCACCATGTTGAATGTTTTGACGGCAAGAGGCAAGTCTAGCTGCGGGTGTCAGCCCGCCTGCATTGTACTTGCTCGTAAATAAATAATAACAAAAATGGCCGGTTTTTTTTCAGAGACGCAGTCTCTTCGGGTTCCAGACGGGAAGTCTGCCAAGCGCAGCAAGGAGCGGTCCCAAACCGCCGTGGGCGCTCGAGTCGCTTGCTCCTGTTTTGTTCATTTATGATCTGATTGGTTTAATTGAGCGCTCGAATCGCCTGATTGGTTAATTTATGGAGGGAAATGATATGGTTGCTTGCCAGGCTTATTTGCCAAGACGAGTAGCTAGAACTCATCTCAGGGTCAACCTTTTGTTACATAACACATATATAAATATAAATATTTAAAGTAGAACTGTTTGTCAGTGTTTTCAAAAGGCATTAAATCTATCGTCCTTTAATTTCTTTTTACTTCTAGGGCTCGGCATGTACATGAACACAATTAAAACAAATAAATATATTTTTGAAAGTAATACTGATTGTAAAAATAAAATCATCCGTACAACCTCTCGGTATATCACCCACTATGTAGCATTATTTTATAATTGACCTTAATGCTCTTTATAGTATTTTCTCTTGAGCGAGCAAGCCACTTAGCCGTGTGTTTATTAGCAAATAGAACGTCTTCCTTTTTCTTTCGAAGTTCTCTAACATGAGTTTTCGTTTCATCTCGTTTGCTCGGCGAACGTTTACTTTGCACAGTTTACAGACGAAATAAGATTTAAAAAGAAAAGTATACATTGAAAGTAAATAATTTATACGTTACTTAAATACATAGCCTCTTTTAAGAAGTATTTATGTATAGTATCTTAATCACTGACGTTAGAAATGACTTACGTACGTACGATTTTGACGACTGGATGCAAAGATTTCGTGACACCCATTTTAGCAACAGCTTTGGTTCACTGCCGTCAACGTTTGTTACGCGTAGTTTTGACTGCGGTTAGCAAATTACAAAATCTTATTAAAAACGGTCAAACAAATAACTCTTACAAAATATTCGGTTTTCGTAAACAAACCGAACATTTTTAGTTAGGTGCTATTTTACTTAATTTGGCGATACGCCTAGCTCGCCTCACGTCCCTTTGGTTTCTTCCCCCTTGCATGTTAGGGCATCTCTATGTATTATTTGCTCTTAACATCTTATGCATCTTAACTTATAAGTATTGCGGCAAGGCCATATTTACAACTGGGGCAACGGGGCAGTGCCCCCGGGCCAAATGAGGGAGTAAATCGGTGAACGCAAGCGGATCAATGTTTTTAATTAAATGCATTTTGTTGATAGGTAACATGATAAGTAACAGAAGTGAGTTCACTTCCCGGGATCAAAAACACGCATCACAAGACTTTACAAAGAAACATGATCCAGGTGGGAGGGGTAAACAGGGGGAACCTCAGTATTATCAGACCCGTCGCCCCGGGCCCCCCAAGCCTTTAATTTCAGCCCTGTATTGCGGGGCTAAGTCGAATACAGTACTCACGCAGATGCATTGTATGCTTAAAGCGTGCTTCAAACTTGTAGTACAACTTCAGAAAAGAGAACTACAGAAAACATTAAAAAGGTTCGTAGCGAATGATAAAAAAAAAGTATTTATTCGCTCGCCACATTTAACTTCCAGCACCACTGAAATATTAGCTACGAGATATCGGTCGAATTATCGAGGCATTTTATCCCTATTACGTTGTGGATAACACAATTCTCTGCCCTCGTAGTTAAATTAGTATTAATGTTATATCGTACCAGCTCAATAAATAATTATAAAGTGGAACTTATTTCACTGCAAGCATTTTTTTCCCTTTATTTTTTCCCACAGTTTTTAACATAAATTATATACAAGTTTTTTTACATGCACGGTTGTTTAAATTATAATTGTAAGAAATGGGAATCCACATAGGCGCTACCTGTGTGTGCGTAATATGAGAAATTTAAGTAAATATACGTACTAATACTAGTAATCCGAATACCTGTAACATCTACCTTGGAGACCCCAACGTGATATGGATAAAATACCTCGAGAATTCGGCCGACAGCACGTAGATGATATTTCATTGTTGCCAGCAGTTAAATGTGGCGAGCTTGTAAAAAGGTTTTTTTCTTATTAATTCATTATCTTCAATATTAGTTTTAAACTCTTGAAAACAACTTTAAAACTTTTCTAACAAAAATGTTAAAACTTTTCGAATATTTTAATTCAATGAACATCTTGGTGTCCCTTTCTGGCTCGTAACAATATGTAGTCATAAGAAAAGGAATAAACTATTTGTAGCCGACGTGATCATCGATTGTTCATAATCATGATTCTTTCTAATTTTGCGACATTATGTTATCTTCGTAATTTATATTGTACCATTAGCTTATTATCTCTTGCCATTGTATCTTATGTAAGATTTATAATATTTGTTTCATCTCATAGTGTTATCGACGTGATGGAACCACACGGGAATTTACCGACTCCGCAGGAGCACAGTACCGTGTGGCAGACTTTCCTATCACTTCGATAACACATCCAACCCCGCGACAGCACGATACCGTGTTGCGGGCTTTCGACAATGCAACTAACCCCGTGGCAGCACAGTACCGTGCACGGACCCCTTTTTTACATGTCATTTTATAAAAGCGAATATTTCTGAAAATAAAACCAGTCACACTCGGACGAGCAATCGTGACTCGTGCCCAGTCACATCTTGTAACCAAAGAAAGTCTTTCATTTCTCCTGCCTCCCACCTGAAGGATTCCTGAACCTGCCTCAAGGATAGTCGGCCCCGTACCAGCATAGAAAGTGGCTTCATCCAGCACCTACATGTTTACAGTCTTGTAACGACAATGGTCGCTTACAAGTGGTCCTCTCGAGCACGGATCGAGTCACATAGTGATCCCCGGACTACGGATCTAGTACCCAGCCCAGATGTCACCGGCCGTTACCCAGAAGTGTACGGCCACACAAGGCGCCCCACAAGGCTTCACACAAGGCGCCCCACAAGGCGCCCCACAAGGCGCAGAGTACCGGCTTCCAGCATCCCACGCCGCGATGCACGGCCAAACGACCCCTCTGCAGCCCTGTCAACCGCAGCCCACAAACGCCAACGCGACATTCCCGGGTCAAACTACAACGGATGACTCGGCGCGTCGAATCCAATATTGGGCGAATAAGAGAGCGGACCCGCTCTCCCAGATTGCTGCATTAATGGTGGAAGCATTCCGCACATTACGAAATGGCGGAACACAGCGGCCGCAGCCGGAAATGTCCGGCCCAGCACGACCTGCAGCGCTCGACACGTCATACGCCGGCGGAGCTACATCGGACCTCGCTTCCCACGGCCACAAGCGAAATGACGCTACCCGCCACTACGCTGTAGGGCCCGGTCTTGCGCCCCCTGCCTCCGCAGCGCCCGGTGCATTACATGGCAGCCCAGCTGCTTACAACCTCACTCCCCGAGGGCTCGAACGGAATGACGAGAGTTACAATTGTGTAGCGCTCGGCGCTACAGTCTCTGGCCCCGCACCCCTCGGCCCGGCACGACCCACAACGCCCGACACGTCATACGCCGGCGGAGCTACAACGGACCTCGCTTCCCACGGCCACGAGCGAAATGACGCTAGCCGCCGCTACGCTGTAGGGCCCGGTCTTGCGCCCCCTGCCCCCGCAGCGCCCGGTGCATTACATGGCAGCCCAGCTGCTTACGACCTCACTCCCCGAGGGCTCGAACGGAATGACGCGAGTTACAATTCTGTAGCGCTCGGCGCTACAGTCTCTGGCCCCGCACCCCTCGGCCCGGCACGACCCACAGCACCCGACACGTCATACGCCGGCGGAGCTACATCGGACCTCGCTTCCCACGGCCACAAGCGAAATGATGCTAGCCGCCACTACGCTGTAGGGCCCGGTCTTACGCCCCCTGCCCCCGCAGCGCCCGGTGCATTACATGGCAGCCCAGCTGCTTACAACCTCACGTCCCGAGGGCTCGAACGGAATGACGCGAGTTACAATTCTGTAGCGCTCGGCGCTACAGTCTCTGGCCCCGCACCCCTCGGCCCGGCACCCCTCGGCCCGGTTACCGCCGACCCAGCGACACACGTTCCCGAACAAGCAAGTACGGCCGCCTGGTATTCTAGAGCACGAGCTGTTACGGCAGCGGCTCTAGCCACAAATACCGACACGACACGGAGCACAGTAGCCTCTGCGGATTCCAAGAAAGAAATAATCCGTCGGATGCGAGCAGAGTTGCAAGAAATAAGAATACAAAACAGGCAGATCGAGCAACTGATCGCCGCGTCTGGGCTCCCTTTGCTGTTGAGCACTGACACAAACCCGGAAGTGCGCAGCCTTGCACCGCCCGATCCCGAAGTATCCGGCGCTGCACATGGCCCTGCTATAGGCGGGCCCCACCGGAAGAATAATCACTGCTGCCCCGAAGTGCGCAGCCTTGCACCGCCCGATCCCGAAGTATCCGGCGCTGCACATGGCCCTGCTATAGGCGGGCCCCACCAAATCAACAATCATTGCTGCCCTGAAGTGTGCAGCCTTGCTCTGCCCGACCCCGAAGTGTCTGGCTCTGCACATGGCCCTGCTATAGGCGGGCCCCATCGACATGACAATGATTGCTGCCCTGGAGTGTGCAGCTTGGCATTGCCCGACCCTGAAGTGTCTGGCTCTGCACATGGCCCTGCTATAGGCGGGCCCCGTCACAACAACTGCTGCCCGGAGGTGCGCAGCCTCGCACCGCCCGATCCCGAAGTATTCGGCGCTGCACATGGCCCTGCTATAGGCGGGCCCCATCGACATGACAATGACTGCCGCCCTGAAGAATACAGCATCGCATTGCCTGACCCCGAAGTGTCTGGCTCTGCTCACGGCCCTGCTATAGGCGGGCCCCGTCTCCATGACAACAACTGCTGCCCTGAAGTTTGCAGCTGCGCATTGCCTGACCCTGAAGTGTCTGGCTCTGCCCACGGCCCTGCTATAGGCGGGCCCCGTCTCCATGACAACAACTGCTGCCCTGAAGTGCGCAGCCTCGCATTGCCCGACCCCGAAGTGTCTGGCTCTGCTCACGGCCCTGCTATAGGCGAGCCCCATCTACATGACGATGACTGCTGCCCTGAAGTGCGCAGCCTCGCACAGCCCGACCCCGAAGTGTCTGGCCCTGCTCACGGCCCTGCTATAGGCGGGCCCCATCTACCCAATGTTGTCTGCTGCCCTGAAGTGTGCAGCTGCGCATTGCCCGACCCCGAAGTGTCTGGCTCTGCTGACGGCCCTGCTATAGGCGGGCCCCATCTCCACAACAATCACTGCTGCCCTGAAGTGTGCAGCTGCGCATTGCCCGACCCCGAAGTGTCTGGCTCTGCTCACGGCCCTGCTATAGGCGGGCCCCGTCTCCACAACAACAACTGCTGCCCTGAAGTCTGCAGCTGCGCATTGCCTGACCCTGAAGTGTCTGGCTCTGCCCAAGGCCCTGCTGTAGGCGGGCCCCATCTACACAACAATGACTGCTGCCCTGAAGTGCGCAGCTTCGCACTGCCCGACCCCGAAGTGTCTGGCTCTGCTCACAGCCTTGCTATAGGCGGGCACCATCTACTCGACGACAACTGCTGCCCTGAAGTGTGCAGCCTCGCACTGCCCGACGCCGAAGTGTCTGGCTCTGCTCACGGCCCTGCTATAGGCGGGCCCCATCTGCATGACAACAACTGCTGCCCTGAAGAATGCAGCATCGCATTGCCTGACCCCGAAGTGTCTGGCTCTGCTCACGGCCCTGCTATAGGCGGGCCCCATCTACACGACGATCACTGCCGCCCTAAAGTGTGCAGCTTCGCATTGCCCGATCCCGAAGTATCTGGCTCTGCTCACGGCCCTGCTATAGGCGGGCCCCATCTACATGACGATTACTGCTGCCCTGAAGTGTCCAGCCTCGCACAGCCCGACCCCGAAGTGTCTGGCTCTGCCCACGGCCCTGCTGTAAGCGGGCTCTACCCACACATCAAAAGCTGCCGCACTCAGGTACACAGCCTCGCACCAGCCGACCCCAAAGTGTCCGGCTCTGCACGCAGCCCTGCTATAGGCGGGCCCCACCGAAGTGATGATAATTGCTGCATTGAGATGTGCAGCCTCGCACTACCCGACTTCAAAGTGTCCGGCTCTACACGCAGCCCTGCCATAGGCGGGCCCCACTGAAGAAACGACAGCTGCCGTACTCAGGTGTACAGACTCGCATCAGCCGACACCAAAGTGTCCGGCTCTACACGCAGCCCTGCTATAGGCGGGCCCCACCGAGGAGACAATAATTGCTGCATTGAAGTGTGCAGCTTTGCACTGCCTGACCCCGAAGTGTCCGGCTCTGCACGCAGCCCTGCTATAGGCGGGCTCCACCGAGGAGACGATAGCTGCCGCACTCAGGTGTACAGCACCACACCATCCGACCACAGACCCGATCCCGCAGGATTATACGCGGATCCCAGAAGCCCGCTGTCTTCTCAGGAGACGCGACATCGCCCCGGCTATTATTCCCGATGGGGGGAGCGTTTCCGGCCGCCGTGGACAACGACGAACACGTCTCGATGAAAATAAGTGCCGTTTCACTGCACGGGGGGAGTGTAGCCGACGTGATCATCGATTGTTCATAATCATGATTCTTTCTAATTTTGCGACATTATGTTATCTTCGTAATTTATATTGTACCATTAGCTTATTATCTCTTGCCATTGTATCTTATGTAAGATTTATAATATTTGTTTCATCTCATAGTGTTATCGACGTGATGGAACCACACGGGAATTTCCATAATAGATTGACTCCGCAGGAGCCCAGTACCGTGTGGCAGACTTTCCTATCACTTCGATAACACATCCGACCCCGCGACAGCACGATACCGTGTTGCGGGTTTTTGACAATGCAACTAACCCCGTGGCAGCACAATACCGTGCACGGACCCCTTATTTACATGTCTGCCTCAGCAGCGCCCCTAGTGTAGAAAACTTGTATCACTTTGAAATGATATAAAAGCGAAAATTTCTGAAAATAAAACCAGTCACACTCGGACGAGCAATCGTGACTCGTGCCCAGTCACATCTTGTAACCAAAGAAAGTCTTTCATTTCTCCTGCCTCCCACCTGAAGGATTCCTGAACCTGCCTCAAGGATAGTCGGCCCCGTACCAGCATAGAAAGTGGCTTCATCCAGCACCTACATGTTTACAGTCTTGTAACGACAATGGTCGCTTACACTATTTCTCAATGATATATCTGTCGGAAGTTTCCATGCGTGCACCAATACGCACAATCCCAGGTTAATGTTGTTCGCATCAACTCTCATAAGAAATAAAGAAAAAATAACTTTCGAAGGCAAAAACCAAGTAATGCATAAAATAAATCGGTTATTACTCCCTCACGAAAACTTTTGGAGCTAATGGTAACCGTATTTAAATAATCTATACATGAAGTTAAATTTATTTTTAACTTCTAAACAAATAAATTACGGAAGCACATTTCCCCAGGGCCACACAAGTTTAACGAGAATTAAAACAAAAAGCAGCGTTGAAAATTTAAGTGTCCGCGGGGGGAATGTGTAGCTCTACCTACGCATAATATTATTTTATTAGCGAAAATTTTGTTTGATGTATGGCAACACTTCGGTGCGAAAAAGTCGGAAGACACGCACACCGGTTTTGCCGACCGGTTTTTGACGGTCGGTGGCACACTTACACCGGCCCCAGTCCGGAACTATTTCGCCGTCATAAGAAAGAACCACATACAGTCTGACATTTAAAGGGAGACGACAATCATTTGGGGGGGGCTGCGATTTTTAAAGGCTTTAAAATTACAACACCAAGACGGCTAATAGGAAAATTAAAGCATGTTTAAACAGGCACAATTTTTCAAATTGATAAAATTTACTTTAACCAAAAGGTTTTCAGAAATTAGTGGTACTTTACGAAAGGAAATGATTCTATATCATATTCTGAGACAACTTTATATACTTCTTTATTATTTACGCTCTGCAAGGTAGATAATTTTCATGGAAAGGTGATATATATATTTTTTAATTTTGGAATGTATGTATCAAAATATAAAACAATATCTAATTCACAGATCAAGATTATAATTTTTCTGTTAAACTTACCTAAATATAATGGAGTTAAGTTGTTTTGGATTGTTTCTAACGAAATGTCAAAATCAAATCTGAAAAATAAATTATGTGTAGAATAAATTGAATACATTGGTGGAGTAATAGTAATGAAAAACAATTGTTTCAATTTAATAAATGTCTACATTTTATTGCCAAGAATATATACGTAATTACACATTTTTTTACAATCGTTTTTGCATTCCCTTTTTTTCATAAACTAATTTTAAACTAATTTTATTCGTAATACCACTAATTTCTATTAAAATCAGTGTTTTTTTATGCCAGAAATAGGTTTATTTGGTGTCAAAAACACTTATGTCAAAATATCTTAGTTACATATAACTAGTTCTTTCTTATGACGGTAGTATTGCCATACAAAATTCACCGGCCGTCGATAACCGGCCGGCAAAGCCGGCGTGTGTGTCTTTGCGCAAAATTACCGGGCTGAGGGGTATTAGGCCCCATCGCGCCATCCATCTTTCGAGTTTTATTAGATTAGTGTTCCAAATTTAAATAAGGGTTCGCGAGCTCAAACAGAGTTAAATTTTGGTTTTCAGAACCCGCCCTTTTTTATTTCACGGAGCTTTTTAATCAAGTTTTTAACCTAACTTTGTACTTGAAAGTTGTCGTAACTTTGAGTTACGGCGTGTAGATGTTTGACTTTGGAGATACTGTTTAAATACACCGAAAAGCGGTAATGTTTCTTTTAAATCAGATTTGATACTGAAATTACATGGATTTATTATTTGTTAACCTCACAACGGACTTCGTCTATTCTAGAAACTAATTTTAGTCGGGTTACTATGTTTAGGTCTTCGAAATATTTCTTTTAAGTATTTTATTTTCTTTATTTCTGTTACTATAATAATCTAAACAGTCAAATATCTATTTTATGTGTCTTTACTTATCACCTTTATAATTTTTTTTACTAATGTTATTTGTAGGTAGGAATAAACCTATATAATATCCCCCAAATATTGATAACATCCAGAATTTAGCAGAGTTCAAACGGATCTTAAAAACCAAATTGTTCATAAAATCCTATACAAAATAAAACATAACATGTGTGTAGAAATAGAATCGCAGACCGTTTTTTCTTTTGATCTTCCATAGCGTATTTAGTTGCGGTTTTCTCCTCCTTGTTATTCAATGCCTTTAGTATCCAGTGAAAAATCATGTAGGTGATGTCATATAATATTCTCTTGCTCTGTTGTTATTTGTACCTACTTTATATTTGATTTTTTTTATGATATAAAGCCTTTACTTTGTGGTTAGATATATTTAATGAAAATAAAACAATAACTTTGTTTATAACCACGAGATTTATTTAATTTTATTAGGACCGACCGATTTCTCTTAACACAAACATCATCAGGGTACAAAATTAAACTAATCAAAAATACATGTGTGTGTTTATACGAGTACATACAAAATAGAAGACAAAACATAACATAGAACAAAGAAAAAATGAGATAGCATGAAATAGAAATCTTAGGTAATAACCGAGAGAAAGAGAAAGATGTGTACATAATGGAATACCATGGAATACATGAACAGGTGATTATGGGATGATGGGAAACTTTACGAGTGTATAGGAAATATACCTAATATTGGGCTATTGGACACATTTAGTTGATTATTAAGAATTTTGTTTTTGGTTTTAACTGCTTTCTTTATTTTGAGTGATTCTAAATTATTTAATCTGTTTCCATTGCCATTTTTATAAAGAGTATTAGCACCGGTGCTTTGAATGAAGGAATGATCTTTATCAATAAGGTGATTGGCGAATTCTGAAAAAGCCGTTATTATTTAGGCATATAAGATGTTCTTTAATTCTAATATTGACATTGCGTGTTGTTTTGCCAATATAGAATGCTGAACAATCATTACAATCTAATTTATATATTCCCGAGTGACTAAGCTTGTCGTCTTTATCTTTTGAGTTGATTAAAAATTTACCTAAATTATTATTTGTATAAAATACCTAACTAACTAACCATCACGCCGTTTCCCCGCAGGGTTGGGCAGATAGGACGGACCGCCAAACAACTCTAACTAACTAACTAACCATCACGCCGTTTCCCCGCAGGGGTAGGCAGAGAGGACGGACCGCCAAACAACTCGATCTTGGCATACACTTCTTGCTTCATTCACATTCATACATCGTCTCATACATTCTCTTATATTATTCCGATTTCTGACATGGCCCGACTCAAGTATTTGATTCACTTGATCGTGCCATGTCTTCCTCGGGCGTCCCCGGCTTGTTCATTACGCTTGCATCAGACTCGCATTCTTTACGAAACAACTCGATCTTGGCATACACTTCTTGCTTCATTCACATTCATACAACGCCTCATACATTCTCTTCTATTATTCCGTCTTCAGACATGGCCCGACTCGAGTATTTGATTAACTTGATCGTGCCATGTCTTTCTCGGGCGTCCCCGGCTTCTTCTTCCATTCACATTCGCGTCATATATTCTCCTTACACTTCTCTCTTCGTTCATTCGCTTTACATGCCCGAACCACCTAAGCGTCCCTTTCTTAATCTTGCTCATTACGCATACATCAGCCATGCATTCTTTACGAATTTCAACATTTTTCATACGATCATACATGGTTTTACCACACATTCGTCTCAGAGATCTCATGTCTACAGCATTCAGTCTATTTCCACCCTTCCTCTGCCAGCTCCATGCCTCACTGCCATACATCAGGGTTGGTATCAGCACTCCATTGTGAACGTCTAGTTTCGCTTCTTTGGACAACTTCTTGTTTGCGCCAACCGCGTTCAGTCCTCCGTTTATGGAGTTTC
>JAHDVE020008043.1:0-19914 GCA_022606495.2 Halesus radiatus | reverse complement strand
AACCCCAACCCCCAAAGAATTCTAGACTGAAATAAAAATAAAACCACTATTTCATGTGAGAAATTCTATGCATATATGAATATATGCTAAACTAATATAATTTTATTAATCCATGAGGGCAACATGATTTTAATTTAAAACAATATAGACGCATAATTAATGCGAAATATGATTAGAAGTTGCAATTCATCAATTAAAACTGAAGAAATAAAATTTGTAAGTAACCACCAGCACAAATTGCACCCCGATCAAAATAGCTTTGATCACTAACTTCTGGCCATCCTACAAGGCACTTTCTATCGCCATTATGTTCACCACGAGGAACAGCGTGGAAACCACGAAGCCTGCAGCGATCGCGATCATCTGCACAATCACTGATTCGATGAAGCACAAACACGTGGCAGGCAGAAAGGCCGTCATGCTATACCCGTAAATGCACAGTATCTAAACATTATTATTAACATTCACAATAAGAAAGTTTAGAGTTTATGCTGATTACTCGGACGACAGGCATCTTTCCACCGAAAAATTTGACGAGCAATGCAATCAAATAAGGACAGAGGAACGTGATACCGAAGACCAAGGAAGTGGCGACAGGGATAAAGCCGAAATTGTATTCTTGCTGGCTTCCTGGCTCTGTATTAATATAAGTGAGAATGGATGATGTGCCAATTATTATCGCCACAAGAGTAGTGGCAATCCAGAAGGGGCCATATAAGTCAGGATGATTGCCTATTATTTAGTGGAATGACTTTGATCTGAGGAAGACTGCTGACATAAGCCGATCCTTGACTTGTTCGTATTCGACATCGAAGTATTTACTAAATTGAATACACGATTAAATTAGAGATGACATGATAATTTTGCAGATACCCTGCATTAAGAAAGAAGAAGAATCCTCCATCTTCGTCCGAGGTGGAGTCGTTCGGCACTTAGGGCTTATTCTATTTTTCTTCAGGTTCAAGAAGTCGAGAAATTAAATTCATTTTTAAATATGTCTATATATATGGTTTATATGTTTATATATATTTGTAAATATGATAAAATATTTGGAATGTAATGTTTACTTGTAATAAGCAGTCTGTATAATGATTAATTAATTATTACATCATACATAGATGTATAATGATTTAAGTCCAAACTAAATTTAAGAAATGTTTAACAATCAATTAAGATATAATCCATTGAATCGAATAAGTTGTTTTAAAAAAAATCACAACCTATACAATTAATTACATCCTATTTCTCAATTTTAGATATTCTTCTGCTATAAAAGCATGAATTCAATCGAATAGGTTAGTGTTTTTTTAAACAGGTATTAACTTAATTTGTTATTATCATAAATTTAAAAAAAAAAAAAATACTATATTATAATATATAAGAAGTAGTAAGTAACTTTTTTTTATATATCTCTCATATGAATTTCATCAATATTTCACGTATCTACCTTTGATTTGCTATCGATTTTCATTTTCGTCCGATCTATTAAATATCTTTCTACGTCCTGAAAATTTCACTTCTTAAGGCTGACCTTCATCGAATCGGAACCCTTTATCTGGACTTTTCAGCGGGGATTGAGTATGATTAATTTGGAACGGACGCTCTTCATCGAAATTCGGTCGTACGTAGCTTTGTTTCTCTTGGCCAAAGTTGATGTTCTTTGTAGAGTAATCTAATATGTTGGTTCTTGGTTTTTTTTCCTACATGCGAACCGGTTCTTCCATATCTGTGGGCAGTCTGGCTCCCTAATAAGGATATTCCTCAACTTTTTCTTCTTCCTGGTTGCCATAAGGATTTATTGAGTATTCATCAATTAGCTCGTTATTCAAGACCAAAGCCATTTTCTTCGATTTTGGTTGATTGATAGGTTCGATTGTTTTCGTTATTTCGGTATGTCGCTATTTATAATGTTCTCCTTCCTCTTTGAGGTTCATCGGTTCATTGAATGTCTCCTGGTTTACATGAATGATTTACATCGGCCTATATACTTCGTGTTTTTATTCATGTCGGTCAAGGGATGGCAAGCAAACAGTCGATATCAGGACAATTATGCAAAGTACAAGACAGATACCAGAGAGTATTGATGTGACAAGAAACTGGGTCGCGTAGTTAGATAGGCAATTGTTAACAGTGAACCCATAGTAATAAGTTAGATGATATCCGAAATGGCAGCCAACACCGATTACAGCAATTGATAGCAGAAAGAACAAAGGTGGTTTGAAGATAGTGACAGCATTATATAACCAAACTCTGGCATCCTCCTCGACCAGATATTTTTGTCGTTTGAAGCTTAACACCCAAAGGAAAAGTACTATTAATAATGACAAGACACCAATTAATTCGAGAATGCTTGAAGTGAAAATTTGTGTTTTATGAAGCTTATCGAGTTTATCGTACCAGTATCCTGCCGAGTTGAGAGTGGTGCAATCAGTTTTCCAGGAATTGAAGTTTGAACTGGTGGTCGGCCCAAATATGCCAACTATGGCTGCGTAGACTGGTATAGTGATAGCAATGCAAATAGCAACGGTAGTAAGAATCAAGGCAGCGATAGTGGTTCTCGTGGGTTTATGGTCAGGAATCATTATTTTTGAGGTTGGGAAAAATAGTATATTATAAAAAATAGTTTTTGATTTTTGTTTATTTAATACTGCCTTGAATATATATTATATGTATATTTCTAACGGGATACTGCAATTATAAATAACTTTTGAATTGATATGATTGTCATTTTTTAATAATCAAAGTGATTAGGTCGGGTATTTCTAGAACAAACTTCAAAATGATTTTTACAAGTTTCTCCTGTTTTATTTAATAGAGTGTTATATTTCAAATTTAGAATAGCGACAAGAAAATATATATATATATGATTTTGATAAATTAAAACCACTCTGCAAATTAAATATCAAGAGTCCATCCACCTTCAAATTTATCTGTTACGTGTTTCACTTGTTCTTTTTCGCCAACCAGCTGATCATCAATGGCTTATATAGTTCTTCGAAAAGTATCGACGCAAAAACAGCGCCAATAAAAGGTCCAAAAATCAACACCCAGGAGTCTGCGAAGATTATCCATTAATTATTGTAGATAGCATAAAATATCTCCATTCCGATAGCGAGAGCAGGGTTCAAACCTTCAGTCCGGAAGGAAAAAGTGCGCGCCACGTATAGTGCTGTTACGATCGACAAGTAAACCCAGAGTGTTCCTTTGATAAATGTGGTCTATTTGCATGTCACAACTAGGATGAAGAAGGTGAATATCATGGTCCCGAAAATCTCTCCTCCGAAATATTGGAACTGTTCTAACGCTGAGACCCCTTGAACAATAGGAGCAGTGATGTTGTCGACTAATATCCAGGCTAATATTGATTAATATTTAAAATACATAATATTTATAGAAGTACTCATCATAATATATTAATAAAAATACCAAAAAAACAGCCGACAAATGCCCCTATGACTTGCGAAAGCATATAGAGGATTCCGACCGACACCGTGATGCCTGAACCTTTTTTCATTATGAATACTGTTGTGACAGCGGGGTTGCAGTGTCCGCCTGTGATTTGTCCACACCAGCATATTGCGAGGAATAAGGACATAGAGACAAATAAGCTGTGTGCGGGGTTCGGGACGGGCTTATACGGATTAGGGAGGGGATAGGGAGGAACTTGGTTCTGGCTGCAACAAATTCCGTAAGCAAACAATGCAGTCCCTATGAGCTCGAAGAAGATGATGCGAAAATAGTCATAAATAGATAGGATAAAGCCAGGAAGTTCCTAAATATTAAGAAATAGAGTTGATTTCTTGATAAACTTTGTGAGAATACGTAGTTGACAGAACTGGAGTTGATGGGAGCCTTCAAATCAGTTTCAGACATTTTTCAGAAGTTAAACTGATATCTACTATATTAGGATTTTATTAGCTTTTTCTGATAATTATATAAACTTATATTTTTATAGATTACTGTTGATTATTTTTATTAATGGGTTTCAATACTTGCATCGCGTCAATAAATGCAACTACTACAAAAAAAATCAGCATGTTGTTCGATTATCATTATTAACTTTATTTTTTAATATATTGTTGAGAAAGAACTCTATTCTATATGATACCTCAATTGTCAAACAAAATTGATTATTCCTTAAAATCAGGATCATATCTGTAATTTAGGTAAATATATTTTTTTCGTCACTTTGTGAAATAGATCTATTTTCGCCACTAGACGTGGATTGCTATTGACATCAATATTGTTCAATTGACTATGGCGTACTTGAGGCTATGTTTTCCTCCAATGCCCAGAATGTGCCCAACCAAACCACTCTCTTCGGCTTCGTATACTTTGTTCGCAGGGTTGCGGTCTGCCTTTTCAACAATCTGCTCGTTAATAAAATATATCTTGTTGTCCTTGGTCACGACTCCCACGCTGTCGTAGGTGGCAAACACTTTTTGGACCGCTTCGGAGGTCGGGAAAGCTGTAGGCTTCGAAGCGATATCTAGACCACTGAAGTACACATGTCCTGTTTCTGTGAGCAATACGAGACCATTACTCGAAATTTAGAAGTCGGCGATCCGCTGGCCGTGATATGCTTCACTGATGACCGGGGTAATTGTATCTCGATATTTATCAAGTAGGATCTTTGGGTGTTCTCTAATGCCCATTGCACCGAAATAGTTTTATCCGAATGTAAAGAGTTTTCCATTATCTATATAATGTCATGAATTGTTTTTTACAAACTGGTATATACCTGCGAGGAAGACAGTGAATCCACCAGCAGATCGAATTTTGGTGATGTGACTATGTCTCTTATGTTGCCATTCATTCAATGAGTGTAATTCGGTTGGTAGAGGACTTGAAAAATTCTCCAGCAATCTTCCTTTGTAGCCGCTTCCCCATCCAAATACTTTATGATTGTCTGCGATGGCAATAGTAAATGTGTCACCAGCCGAGAGATGAGTAAACTGTGTCTTTCCAAAGCCTAGAATCTCGGTTGGGGTGTGGAGATTTCCTTTTTTCGAAAAACCCAATGGACTGCAGCCTATAAAAATATATGTATAATGTTTGTTTGAGATTTCTATTTGATTTTACTTGTGAACCATGTGGTTAACAGAGGGAATCTGCCACTTCCGCCGTTTCCCCAACTGAAAAGTCCCTGGTCGGTATTCACGATATTGTGATTGTCACCACATGCGAAGTCTTTTATATGGAGTCTGTTTGTCCTAAAGAAGTCGATAAGTCTGGGGGAAGTTTGGAGTTATTCGCCGGTGCCCAACTGTCCGTAGTCTCCAAGGCCAATGCTGTACAAGTTATTATCCTCTGTATATGTTAATATAATGTATATATTAATAAATATAACATACCCGAAAGAATTAACGCGTGATGCTCTCCTGTTTAGACTCTCACTACGTTTTTGACTTCTGGGTTAAGTCCGGGGGAGTTGGCATTGGGTAGCCCCGAACCCCATGTAAACAATCGGCCAGATTGACTGGAAAATTTGTTAATTATCTTTGTGATGTGGGAAGTAATCATTTTTTATTATAATGATAATGAAGATATTGTTGCAGATAATTTAATAAATATTATATTATCAGATCCAATATGAAAGTATTTGAAAAATACTTATATACAAATATTGCTAAATAAACAGCAGGCATATCGGAAACAACTAATATAGCGTTCATCTTGTGAATTATTGATGAAGTTGAGTGATGTCAAAGAAATTCCGAAAGAGTTGAGTATAATATCCATTATATTATTTACTAAATAATTAAAAATATTATTTCTACTGTGTAAACTATTTCTTATTTCATATGAATAAAGTGGTTGTTTCATTCTCAAATAACTAATACGAAAACATATAATTCTTGACTTTCATTCACTAATCTCGAAGCCTTGCTAATTCGCCCTAAATCAACTTAATTAAATTCTTAATCTCGTCATTAACCGACTTCTTCACCAACTCTTTGTTGGCATTTCCTTTCGCTTTAATACTATATTCTCTATCCCCATGGTCTGTGAACTCGTTGAATACCACCTCTCCGCTCGCATCTTCGCAGTCAGCTAAACCTTTGTAGTTGAGGGTGATATGAAGTTCGTAACTCATTGTTTTTTTTCCTCTCGAGAAAAAGAAGTGTGCCTATATACGAGTCATACGGTGTATGTATGGGCGGAAGATAAAAATAAGTGAATACCTCTCCAGTCACAACAGTGGTTTATATAACTGCCTTTTCGTTCGCTGTAGTTCTATTGTTAAGGATACCCGATAATTTGTTCTAGATTTCTGATATCGATATCTTTTTCTCTTCCCTAAAATTCCAGAAAAAACAACATAAACAAATAATCATATTCCACTATTCAACTGTTTGATTTAGTCTACCATGTTCCAGAAGTGTTCCAAACGGAAGGTGCTTTAACTGAGGTTTATTCTTTTTTAATTTCTAATGGTGACTCGATCTTTTGTGGGGCGATATTGATTTTGAGGTCAGGGTTCGTAGGTTTAACCCAATAAGTATAAGATATTTATTTGCTTTTTTGGCTCCCAACGCTGGGAGGAGCTGGTTCTTTCTTAAATTATTCTGACATCACTCAGAGACTTTACTCGATATAAATGTATATATTTTTTTTTTTTATTATTCAAAAAAGCTATACAAGCTGAATTTTTAAAAAGTTTTTTTTTAATATTATAAGTTTTGTTTTTTAAGAATATAATGCATGTTTAAAAAATATTTATATTGATCAAATAAAATATTCTAGAACACAAAGTGTTGTATTTTCATATTATATTTGGTAAAAAAATTATTCAACATTGTTGGAAATATGTCTAAAATACAGATAACATATTCCATAAACATTCACAATAATAATAATACTATTAAAGAAATGATGTTGCAATAACAAAAATAAGGGAAATTAAATACCACATAAATCGAGAAAGAATACATTTTTAGAGAATATAGTTCATAAGAAAAATGATAAATATACGGCTCTGATTGCCTGAATTATCAAGGCATGGGATCATAAAGCGAATGATCCAATTTAGGTTTGTTAAAACTGTTGATCCTTATTTTAAAACTTGATTTTCTCCTTCTCTTCTCAGGAGTAATCATTCCCTCTTCATCTTCCAAGTCCTTTGCTTTTATTTTATCCATACTTTAGTTCCTTCTCGCTGTTCTCAGCAGTCCCAACCCAGGTCCGAGGCACATAGTCTCTCTCAGAGTATGCAGAGCGTCTTTTATCTCTGTGCTTTGTTTATGCACGATATCATTCTTAATGTTTCTGAGCTTCATTAGCATCTTCTCACTGTCATCTCTGCGCTGTCTGAGTTGCTAGTTTCTGTCTTTTTCAATACGCTTTAAGTGGGCGTTGAGGACTGACTCTTGGTGTTTCCTCATCGCCTCAGTTCGTTGTTGGATTTTCTATTAGGTCTCTAAATCCCGAGCTTTACGTTCCCTCTGTTCTAGCACATTGCAAAAGTGTTTCGTTTTCTCTGCTTATTTGTAGTTCTTTAGTTTGACGAGATTTCTACAGACCTTATCAAAAAAGAGACAGATATTTTGTAAAATGGCGATGACGTTACCTTTATTTAAGCTTCATTTCGTGCCATAATTTCGATAGCTTTGATTTCTGCTCGCACTAATTTCTTATCCTGGTCTACTCCTTCTCCATCTCAGATAGATGTTGGGTTTTGAGCTTTTCCAGACTGTTCAGGGCAGCGTTTTCATAATCCTCCATATATTTATTCCACGCATTATTAAATTCCATCAATCTACTTTGCTGCAATTAAGTCATGCTGTGCACCTTTGATTGCTGCTCTTTCAGGAAGTTCTGTTTTTGTCTCTGGATTTCCTTCTCCCTGATTTAGTTTGCCTTGCAATACGCTTTGTCGGCCTCAGTGTACTGACTTGAAGCTTAACATTTCTTGCGGTAATCCTCAAGGAGCTGGAGGAATTCGATTATTCTGTAGTTTACTAATCCACCTCTGTTGTTGCTTTAAATTTATCGTATTAATAGAGCAGTGGTTGCAATTAGGTAATTAGTTTGATGAAAAAATATTGATTGTTACTTTTCGATGACACCGTTTTATATTTCGGTTTCCCACAACACTGCTAGAAACTCATCAAAACTAATATGCGTATCACTCATCAGTATGACTCGCTGAACGATCCGACTGTTCCAGACAGTAAGCCCCCTGGCTGCCTTGAAATACTTGATAGTTTCCAGGAGAGGGACCACTCCATGCCTTTGCTTGTCTAGATTATTGAAAGCTGTCAAGAGGTCTTGGAGCTAACTACTTCCAAGTACTTATCTGAGCTTGATGTTATTATTACTGGTGTTGTTCGCTAGGTTTTGTTGTGATTGCTGATTCTGTGCCATTTTTAATTAACTGCAGTGAATGTATACTCCGCCTAAAATAACTATGAATAAATAAATAAATATATATTTTATATATCTATCTTTATTAACTATATTTATTCTCTCTCTTTATTTTATTTCAGAGCTTATGTCGGAAACATTTAGATTTTACCTAAAAAGTACTAGAATGACAGGAATTCACTTATAATAAGTCCGATGGCAGAAACCCTATCGCTTTTCTCAAGTTTATTGAGAAGTAGCAATATTAATGAATTGATAGCGAACGGATAATAAGTAAACATAAACAATACTTGACTGAGGATTATTCATTCCCATCAGAAATAAAATATAAAATAAGTATAATACTTTTTGGCACAATTATCCACTAAATTATCTCAAATATTTTATTCATTTTTTTATTTTTATTTTAGTACTCATTTCATTGTCTCTTCACCCTAATTTTTAACATTTTGCATCCGAACAAGTCAAGTCCAAGACCAATCATGCTCAACCATACGGAAAGACAGAAGTTCATCACGAAGTGGTAACTAGAGAAGGCCGTTGGACGTACTGCCCTTCCGGCCATTCATCGTCTCGGGAAAATATATCCCCACAAACTGGCACTACAATCTGCCATCCCTGAAATAAATTCACAAATAAACGCAAAATACCTCAACACAGTAGTGATTCTCTCGGGAGAAAGTAAACCATCCTAAGAAATAACACGCGAATAATCTACGTCGTCCCCTAATGCGAAGAATTCAAACAATAAGCATTCGATGTTGTTTTAAAGTAACTTATTACTGTAAGACATCTATTGTGGCAACTACACGACTATTGCGAACAATCCGAGTTTGGCCATCAACTTTTCCAAGTTATAGACTCAATAGTTCAATAGGCGCGATCATAATGCGACACCGGTAAAAAATCCGAGTCCGAGTGCTGTGCTGGATGAGAAATAGACGCAAAACAATAATAATAATCATAATAAAAATAATAATAACTCTAGAAACAAATTTCATCATAGCCATTTAGTGTACACGAGCAGTTCAAGAGTGAAATCCCAAGGGGATAGTCAGCTTAGACATGGCTCCCATCGCAGATCTAATAGTAATATCGCACACAATCAACTCGGGCTTACCTCAAATACTATCCAAATCAGTAAATTTTGGTCTTAGAATCTTAATATCATTTTTTTAATTAGATGTAAATTATTATAATATCTATATAAATGAACAATAAAAATGAGTTCTATATTGTGTTATTATACTATATTTTTTGCATTCCATTTGAGGAACAATACCATAATTTATTATATTTCTTCCTTTTTTCTTATATATGCTCAAGATACTAGATAAAAACTATAAACCTAAAACATATTTTATAGACCAGGGAGAGAAGGCTAAAGTAGCGAAGATCAAATAGACTTGCTTAATTGCAACCCCGACTGACCAAGCCACACTCAAGAGAGCCAAACACATCACCACTCCGCTCCTCGACTCTGATGGGGACTCCGACGCATAAAATATCACCCATGAATAACAATTCGAAGAATAGGATGCATTAGGCACCTACTGCACCACGAGTCAGAAAATGTATATTCTCAAGTCCATTTTCACTGGAAGACCCCCCACTCTCTTTCTGCACTACTGCCCAGAAACAATGGAGCCAAGACAAAAATCGGATCGGATAACACTAGTATCGGAAAAGCTTCGATAGGCTTATAATATCACATTTAAAGTATATAATCATAAATTTAAACATATGTAAAAAATATTTTTTAATGATGATCAGTGTACAGGATAAAATCCATTCAAATGTGTGGTAAACCCCTTGAAGCACGGAGGAGTCGAGCAAACCCATAGCAGCGACTGGACCATCTTCTGGGGAATGATTAAAAAAGGGATGGTCAAAAAACTTTCTAAGAACCAGAAGATATGTCACTTTCCAGGATGTTGGGAACTTGGTCGCAAGGACAACCTCTGGAAGAACCTGTGGATTTCCAAAAAAAAGTTTAAAGAGGATTACAACTTTATTCCAAACACCTATATTCTCCCCGAAGATTTCGAAAGATTTGAGAGAGTCAAGGAAGAAGCCGATAAGAAAAGGCTCTGGATAATGAAGCCTGTCGCTTCATCCTGTGGTAACGGTGTTAAGATGATCAGTAAGAAAACTAAAGTTCAAAGGAAAAAAAAAGACTATTTGATCTGCGAGTATATTGCCAACCCGTATCTGATTAATGATCTTAAATTTGATATGAGAATCTACGTCCTCATAACTTCGTACGACCCTTTACGCATATATCTATTCGATGATGGACTAGCACGTTTCGCAACATAAAAATACACAACAGATATCCAATAATTGACTAAAAGATACGTCCACCTCACCAACTACAGTATTAACAAAAATGCGCCAAAATTCGTCAAGAATATTAACGCCAACCAGGATGCTTCTGGATCGAAGTGGTCATTGCAGGCATTGAAGAAATTTCTTGAGGAAACAAAGAATGTAAATGTGTAGAAGCTCTTCGAAGATGTTGAGGATGTCATTATCAAAACATGTATATCTGTGGAGCCTTATATGCTGGATATACATTCAAAAACAAATTAGCATAGAACAAACTGCTTCGAATTGTTTGGATTCGATGTCCTGATCGATGAAAACCTCAAGCCGTGGCTTCTCTAGGTCAACGTTTGCCCATCACTGAGTTCAAGCTCGCCTTTGGACTTGAGAATCAAACACACCCTGCTAACTGATACTCTGAATCTTATAGGCATCCAGCCTGGAGAGGGCTTCTTCTAATCTTCTCCCACTACTCCTATCAAATCCCCAGGAAAAAATAGCAACCCATCTCAAACCCCAATTTACCAAAATCATACCCCATCTACTAAACCTTCTAGCGATTTCTTGACAATCTTAAATTCTCCTTCAACGAAGAGTCACCGCCCCATCTTTTCTCGGAACATCCGCAATCTCGCCGACTTGACATACTCGAACTGCGTCGAAAAGCTTAATGCTCAAGATTGGAATATTCTATTTGAGACAGAAGAGGAGAATTCACGGAAGGGACACTTCAAAAGGATATTTCCCAACAAATCTAATGTTTCAAAATACCAGCAATTCTTTTAGTTTGAGAGGTACAATAATATTATGGTCTGGAAATGGCTCAGGGCAGAAGGCGGAGAATTCCTTGATAAAATAGCTGTTAAAAACTCCAACACATCTGTTTGATCTCGAAGAAATAAATATATATCTCACTGTCATTAAATTCTAAGAATTGGAAAGTTTAAATGAAGAAAATCTTTAATATTATTTATAAAATAATTTTTCATTTGCTTATTAAAGTTTGCGTAACCTGGCCAAAAAGCTATTTGCACATATCCTGATAAGTGGTTTCGGTCGAAACTCCAAAACTTTGAGAGTTGCTCACTATCCATTGTTTCAGGGTGTCTTCCAATAATACCATTTGTTCCAACTACGCCTGTCGATCAAGCTGGATCTGTTCCAAACGTGAGATTTTGTCCTTCTCGATCCCTCGATAATAGCCCTTTTAGAAAGTTCCCACCCCACCTTCCCTTCCCAAAATATCATTCCCTTCCTGTCTGATATTTTTCTACTCGCGGACCATCTCCTCCATCCTATTTTATAGCCCTGCCGCGGTAAGCAACAGATTTTCGTAAGTTGAATCCTGGTTCTCCATCTCATCGAGTATCTTATTGACGTCATTCAGATTAGTATTTTGCTTGATAAATCTGAACGCATTCTGCTCGACTTGGTAGGTTTGGACCAGCCCGACACTTTTTGTCTGTATGACAGAGGCTAGTAGTTTGTGCACATGATACATCTGTGAATAGCGGGCGAGCTGTTATTTTTCCTGTTCTGAGGTTGCGAGTTGCTTGATTTCGGTCATCTTGCGTTCGCGTTCGCTTAAGAGTCGGTCAATGGTGCGTTTATCCTCCACTTCATGTTCGTAGATATTCATTAACCCTGCCTTGCTATTTAGTTCTGATTACACAATCTATACAAATATTATTTAAAAAAATTCCAGTTGCATTTGGAGTTGCGGGATTAAGTAATATGCTTTACGAGTTTGGCTTTGTCGCGCATTTCGAGTAAATTTTTATTTGTCTGGTTTAGAGTCAGTTCCTGCGCTCTGAGGTTGCTCCGGTGACTCTTATAGTATTCCATCATTTCCTACAGCTATTTGGATTTGGCCCTTAAGAGCATCAGATCGTTATTGGTTCTGTCTTTGATATGCTCATAAGACTTCAGCTCCCAGGTGTTATTCTCAAAGTCATTTTTTATACTTCCGTCGCGCATGTCCACATTCGCCATCTTTTCTGCCGATGCTTTGAGCTGTTTCTCAAGCCCTTTCGTGTTTATCTGGAAATGCCGGATCTGCTCTTTCATCCTGGCGATTGCAGTCTATTTTTATTTGCGTTTTATTATGAAATCGTTGAACTCGCGGTTCACGCGACGAGACTCGCCTCGAATTTATGATAAGAAATCCTAATGAGTAGAAACGTAACAGAATGATAAATTTCGAAGAAAAGGACCTTACATTTTCAAAAAGGGATGATTTTTTATGTGACTATGTATGCAGAATTTGTTCAACTTTCTTATCTTGGACGAGTCGATCGAATTTCGATTTGTAAAGATCAGCGAAATTGCCAGCAGTTTTAGCCATATTGTTGACCATGCTTCCTGCTGATTCGCTTCTGTGGCGATCTCTGAGACTTTCAGGTCTGGCCATGCGTCGTTTCAATATGAGTTAATTCTTCATTTTGAGTCTTTACTGAGAAATCGCGATCAGGTTAAATATTAGGTTGAATAAGAGAGTAAAAAGTCAATAAAGTATGAGGTTAAGTACATTGAAAGTTTATGCTTTCATTTTTTTCCGAGATGGTTAGTTAGTATCAATTTTAGATTTATTTATTTTTTGCACGATGCCTTTATAGGTTATAATTATTAAAACTTTTTTTGACAAATAAAATAGTTATGTATTTTTATTTTATTTCTATATTCTTACTAATCAAGTGACATTCAAGTGAAAAAAAAAATAATAACAAAATTGCAAATACTAAGAATTTGAAACTTACAACTATTTTATGAAATAAATGTATTTAATTATGGGTTGGTTTTATATTCTATTAAGACGATTAAGGATATAATCTATAAAGATTAATGAAAGCCACATTTATCGATCCGAGAGAATTATGATTTTTTTGTCCAAGTCGAAAGAGTTCGAAAAAACCATCATTAATTATATATTTTTGTTATACTATTAGAATAATAAAAATATTCAATCTATTTTAGAAGTAGCTTGACTATGCCAATGATTTGCAATAATATTTCTATAGGAATAGAAATACAAAAATAATAACAACAAAATATGTTATTTAAATTATTCATAAATAGTACTCAACCAATAATGACAATACAAACAGCATCAAATGCATTCTCTGAAAAAGAGAAACAAGCATTTTAAAAAATAGATATACATATTAATACTGCAAAAACTCATAAATAACATTTAGATCTCAAAAGAAGAATATAATAATAATATAAATAGATAGTATAATTATATAATAAAAACATTACAACTCCACAAAATACAAACCAAAAAAATAATAAAACTTAGCATATTCAAAATAAATGGCTGAAATGTTTTGGATGTAATAACAAAGAGGATCTTCGTCAATCAAGACTGTCAATATAACGGCAAACGGAAATCCTGCAAAAACATTCACTCTCCAGCTTCGACTTCCGATCACTCTTGCCGAGATAGCCAAGGCTGCCGAGTCCAAATGGGGCGGCAAGCTTCGGACAATCAGGTTGTTCAATCCACAAGGAGTCGAGTATTTCGAGGAAGATCTCAAGTATATCAAAGATAATTAGAATATCTATTTAAGTAAAGGTATAACTTCAAATGCAAACATTAATATATATCTCCATAATAGAAAAATAAAATACAACAAATATATAAAAAATACAAAATATATAAAAAGTATGAATACTCTATTTACGCTAGTTCTTAATAAACTGGGTTTTACATTTCTTCCTAATTTCTTCAAAAATAAATAACAAATATAATCAAACCACAAATTATCCATTTTTTTAACAAGCTGATAGGATAGGAATTCGATGCGAACAGTAGCTTCGGAGAATATGATGTATTGAATAGCCTTGGAGAAGGAGGATTCGGAAAAGTCAGTTTAGGCAAACATAAGACCACCGGAGAGCTCGTCGCTATCAAAGTAATGAAGGCTAGCAAAATCAAGAATGCGCACGAAATCGATGTGGTATTTCGAGAAGTCGAAAACCTTAAGGCTTTGAACCACCCAAATATAGTTAAAATCTATAACTGTTATACTCTGAAATAAATGCAGGTGGTAGTCATAATGGAGTATCTCGAAGGGGGTGAGCTGCTTCACTATCTCAAAAACAACGGAAAGTTGGAGCTGAAGGAAGCGTTACTTTTCTTTCGTAAAATAGCCTCGGCAATCGAATACTGTCACTCCAAAAATATCGTCCATCGTGATTTGAAGTTGGAAAATATATTAATTAAGAAGGCAGAGACTCAAGATATTAAAGTGGCTGACTTTGGAATCAGTGGAGTTGCCGAGCAGTTCAATCCTGATGTCGACAGTGGGACCCTGAAGTACATGGCTCCCGAAATTCTGAGTGGTAATGAGAAAGGAAATTCCCTCGGAGTTGATATATGGGCGCTTGGGTGTATTTTTTTCTACTTACTGTCCGGAAAACTCCCATTTGTGGGGAAAACCACGGGTGAGACTATAAAATTAATAATCGAAGGAAGTTTTAAGTTGCCAAAAGAAGTGATCGTGAAAGACCCAGTCGTAGTAATATTGAGCAGGTAATAAATAAAACCTTAATTTTGATTAGATTTTGATTTGATATTTTTATAAAAAGACATATATATTAAAATCACATACTATCATTTTTTAAAAATATGATTCTCTTCTTTAATTTGTTAGTCAGGATGTTGGATACCAATCCGAAAACCAGAATTAAAATAACCGAACTATGCGACGAACTTGTCAGCCTAGACTAAAAAAATACTAATTTCTGTGTCGCAACAGAACAGTCAATCCCAAATACGCCCAACCCAAATTCTTTCAACAGCATCAGGAATCGATATTCGAGGGAAGTGTTACAGCTCGGCAAGCTCCCAGATCTCTACCACTCCAAAAACCTCAACAGCAATAATGATGTTATCAGTCCAGATGTATTAAGCCTCCAAATCAAGAAATCGAGTCCAGGCAGAGCTGTGGGTCAAAGAGTCCCGTTGTATTCCAAAAAGTCTACCCCATATTCTTACGGCAGCTCATCTTCCACCAAGCCCCCAGTGCCCTCGTCCCTGATCGTTCCAAAGCGCCTCGAGAAAGAAAAAGATATAATATAAAATGAGCTAAAGTAGTACCAAAACCGTAAGAAACCCATCGGAAGTGGAAGTGGTAGTAGTATTCAGCAATCATCTTCTGCTGGACTGGGCTCGGGAGATCGAGGGTTGTTCAAGAGTTACGAGCGAAGCATCGTAAAATCTCAGCAAGGGGTGAAGATACAAAAGGATAAGGTAAATACTAGCAATGGTAACATGGGCACAGCCAATGTGTTACCGTATGGTATGGCTTCGAAAATCAAAACAAGGGACTCCATTATCTAGATTAAGAAAAATAGTTGAACAATAGGAAGCTCTGTTTGTTTGAAATGGTTAATAAAAATAGATTTTATATTCAAATTTCTATATTAAAATAAATTAAACCCAATAACATAAGTTTTCTGAATTTATAGTTATTTTTTTTATAATATTTAGATATATGCATTATTGTATTATTTTATTATTTTAATTGAGAAGCATATATACTAATATATTATGTTGTAAAAAATTCAAAACCCATAAAACAATATCAAAAGATTCTGTACATATCATAATAGTGTTTGACTGAATGATTTATTGAGAATGAGTTCGCTCATTTTCATAGTCATTAGAGGATGGAATCCGGCGCTCATCCGGTGGACATTTAGGTGACGAGAGCACTTATGATTCTAAAAAATGTCTCTGCTGAGCTATCCATAGCGCAGTGGTTACCCAGAGAATATACAAACCTCAAACAAAAACACATGTTTTTATTTATTGTCATTTTTACAATTTTTGTATTTTAAGTCTTATTTTTATAAATAAATTTAAAAGAGTTTTTAATAGCTTTTCCTTGTTGTGTCTATTGGGAGAGAGAAATTATGG
Organism: Halesus radiatus; assembly: GCA_022606495.2. Classification (NCBI taxonomy): domain Eukaryota; kingdom Metazoa; phylum Arthropoda; class Insecta; order Trichoptera; family Limnephilidae; genus Halesus; species Halesus radiatus. Next base: position 3,299 of record JAHDVE020008043.1, on the reverse strand, counting down.
GTCCCATCAATATATTTTAATCGATGTGTATTGTCAAGAAACGACACCAGGTTCTCAAATTTATATTTTACGATCAAATATAATAAAATAGAATATTTGAAGTGGGATCAATACTAAGTTACTAAAAGTTCATAACGAATACCTGATAAAATAATTCGTGAATTCGTTGCCGAAAACCTGAGCTGAACGTTGGATGGTATGTTTACTGGCAAATAGAAAGGCTGCCTTATTTGATATGACTTTTGTGTTGATTTTTAAGTGTCAGGATGTATGTTGTAAAAATATATATGGGCGTAGTTATAAAATATTTAGACATTTTGTTGTTCGGAAGTAAGAAACATTTTAAGCGGTCATTCTTGTGGTAATTTTCCTTAATATATTTTTTTATGAAAACTCCAATGTGTCTACTTTAGAAAATAAATACTTGACAATTTTATTTATTGAATATGATAAAATATAATTTGATAAGCTCACACTTCTTTTTGGATGGATTGAAACAACTTATCACCATTCTAATTTAGAATATAGGCTCGATTATTAAGTAGCCAGTAATAATTCGAGAAGAATAAGAAAAAGAAGATTAACCAAAGCTAGACAGATCAAAATCTCGGATTTCGTTGCTCGAAGCCCTTGAGTCCTATTTTTGTATAATTGGTAATTTGAAGTTTAAAAGCCTATAAACAAACAAATTGAGTATTTGATACTTTCTTTGAAGCAATAAAAGAGAACATTCTATTTTGCTAATTGTTAAAACAAATAATAGAATAAAAAATAAATAAAAAAATATAGATGTTCTGCTAAATAAAAATATCCATCTTGCTAATCAAGTGATATATTAGAGTATATACTTATAAATGTAGATGTAATCCTGTTTAGTTATTATAATGTTTTGAATTAGAAGGGATCCAAAAATGTTTCACTATCACATTCTAACCTGACTTAAAAAATACTTATCATCTCTCATCTAAGTTAATTAAGCAGTTTTATCTATATATTTTTCGATTCTAAAAAAAGAAATTATAATTTTATGCAAAAATAAAAAAAAAAAGATATTTACATATTTAGATGTAGATAAAAAAAAAACACACTAAATTCTCAATCAAATATTATCTGTATATAAATATATAAAAATATTCGAATAATAAAAAAAAAGTAGGCACAGACAAAACAGACAATTCATACTAAAAAAATATCGGTTTTTTTATTAATAAGAATGGGAAAACAATTAGGAAATAAATCCATTACCAAAATCCACTCTTTCACCACTGCTGACCACCAACTATCTCTCTACAAGAACAGCGAATCAGACAGCAAATCCGAAGACAAACCCAATTATCTCAAAAAGAAGAGTTGGACCATGGCTGAAGATCAGCTCGTCATATCCCTTATCGAGAAGTACGGAGCCCAAAGATGGTCGTTCATCGCGAGGCATGTTCCTGGAAGGATGGGCAAGCAGTGCCGAGAACGATGGTTCAATCACCTAAACCCCAACATCAACAAGGCTGATTGGCTACAGGAAGAAGAGTGGATGCTCTTCCTGGCCCACACCCTCATGGGCAAGAAGTGGGCAGAAATAGCCAAGGTACTGGGCGATCGTACGGACAACTCTATCAAGAATCACTGGAACTCAACTATGAAGAAACGGATTCCAGATTTAATTTGCTTGCTTAATAAAATCCTGGAGAAAGGACTGGACAGATCGGGAATAGTCTAAGACGAGATATTCGCCTAAAAATAGGTCCAATTCGTGCTTGGAATAAAAAGAATAAAAGGAGTTGAAGACTTATCCTTTGGCGGATCTAACGACAAGTGTTTTCCGGCCTCGAATTCGGTATAAAATACCAAATACTTGAGCCCGAATGTCCATAGAAACATTTGTCAAAATAAAGAAAACAAAAGACATAATAAAAACAATAAGATTATAACCATCAGCAATAATAGCAACAATCTAGGAAGTTCTTCACATCCACAATAAGGTACTGGTAGCAGCATATAATTTGAACATACCGACAAGCAAATCACTTATATTTCGCACACGACTCAGGAATCAAGCTAGGAGCGTTGTCAAATCGGGTCCCATCAGCAAAAGGGGTTCAACCTTTATCAAATCAAAAGAGAAGGAATGGAGTCAGCCCCAAAAACACTCAAAGTCAACGAACAGTTTTCAACAGCCCCGAAGACCGACCGCCCCAAATAAAAACTATCCAAGGTTTCATTCGCTACTCTCAACCTGGAATTCCAAACCCCTATCAAATGCCTACCCTTCGATGAGAAATAAAATAACGAAGAACATAACAACATCAACATCAACAAATATATTGTTAGTAATGGAAATTTTCCTTCTTCGTTATTATTTCGAGGAACCTCTCCTGAAGTCGATATGGTCGGCATTCGGAACTATCTTGAATCCCCAAGTAACTACCTCAATCTGAACAGTCAATTTCGGTTGGGACATAGTGAACAGTCGATCTCCACACCGATAAAGAAATCCACTATTATTTTGATCCAGTCTCCTCGTTTTGAGATTGAGGAAGAAGATTGAATTGAATAATATAGTTGGAGGTGAGTCCATATTTAAATATTATAAAGACGTGAAATATAGTTTAATCTTCTTAAACGATATTATTTAAGTTTATAAAAAAGACTAAAAAAAATTATTCAGACTCAAAACTTAATAATCCATTTTTTTGAGTCACAATATATTTTTATATCAACTATTGTTTTTTGATTTAGTTAGTATAAATGAACGGTAGAATTAGCAAATTAATATCCAAAATATTGTGTATATTATTATCTATTATACATTAATATTATACATTAATATTATACATCTATCTATTATTTTATTTATGTATTTTTCGTTGATTTTCAATAATTATAAACAAATATAACTCTTGAGAATATATTCTAACTATTTCTACAATGTTCAGGTTATTTAAATAATAATAAATAAATAATAATAAACAATAACTAAAAAAAAACAGTTAGAACCTAGATAGATATTTATAATATATATACAGTATTTTATAATTCAAATTAGATGTTGTTTATCTTGAAGATCAGTATTATGTCATGTTCTGCATTGAAAATCACTCATTCATTTGTCAGATATATCTGAATATTTTTGTTATGTTTGAATAAACACTGAAGAATACCCAAATATGGTTTAGAAACCCCTCGTTTGGAATTAACAAAATTATCAGTAAAGCAATTCATTTGACCAAGTATGTTATAAAATATTGTTTAATATTTAAAAAATCGTTTGTTTTCTCGATATTTTATTTATTTATATACATAGA